>ML254911.1:363-26544 GCA_005239495.1 Nicotiana undulata
AAATCATGGACTGGATAGTTCTTCTCATGAATCTTCAGCTGACGAGAAGCATGGGCTATAACCTTCCCATCCTGCATCAACATTGCGCCAAGCCCAACCCGCAAAGCATCACAATACACGGTATAAGAACCTGAACCTGTGGGCAGTACCAACACTGGTGTTGCGGTCAATGCTGTCTTGAGCTTTTGAAAGCTCGCTTCACACTCCTCCGACCATCTGAACTGAACACTCTTCTGTGTCAACTTGGCCATAGGGGCTGCTATAGATGAAAACCCCTCCACAAACCGGCGATAATAGCTTGCTAGGCCTAAGAAGCTCCGAATCTCTGTGGCTGAAGTGGGCCTCGGCTAATCTCTAACTGCTGAAACTTTCTTCGGGTCCACCTGAATGCCCTCTGCCAATACCGCGTGGCCCAAGAATGCCACAGAATTCAACCAGAACTCACACTTAGAAAACTTGGCATACAACTGCCTTTCCCTCAGAGTCTGGAGGATGACTCTAAGGTGCTGCTCGTGCTCCTCTCGGCTGCGAGAGTATATCAAAATATCATCAATGAAAACAATAACGAACGAGTCCAAATAAGGCCTGAATACCCGATTCATAAACTCCATGAAAGCAGAGGGGGCATTAGTCAACCCAAACGACATGACCAAAAACTCATAATGCCCATAACATGTGCGAAAAGCTGTCTTAGGCACATCAGACGCCTTGATCCTCAGCTGATGATAACCATATCTCAAGTCTATCTTAGAGAACACCGTAGCACCCTGAAGCTGATCAAATAAGTCATCAATGCTCGGCAAAGGATACTTGTTCTTGATAGTAACCTTATTAAACTGCCGGTAGTCAATACACATCCTCATTAAGCCGTCTTTCTTCTTTACGAACAATACTGGAGCACCCCAATGGGAAACACTAGGCCTGATGAAGCCTTTATCCAACAAATCCTGTAATTGTTCCTTTATTTCCTTCAACTCTGGCAGAGCCATACGATACGGGGGAATAGAAACGGGTTGGGTGCCCTCAGCTAGCCCAATACAAAAGTCAATATCCCTATCGGGTGGCATACCCGGCAGGTCGGCAAGGAATACTTCTGGAAACTCGTGAACCACGGGCACCGACTCTATAGAAGGAACCTCAACACTAGAATCACGAACATAGGCCAGATAGGCCAAACAACCCTTCTCGACAATGCGCTGAGCCTTCATATGAGAAATAACTCTACTAGAAGAATGACTAGGAGTCCCTCTCCACTCTAAACGAGGTACTCCTGGCAAGGCTAAGGTCACTGTCTTGGCATGACAGTCCAAAATAGGGGGATAACCAGTTCATGCCCAATATAACATCAAAGTCAACCATATCGAGAAGCAAAAGATCAACCTGAGTCTCCAGATCACCAATAACTACTATGCAAGCACGGTAGACTCGATCTACCACTATAGAATCACCCATCGGTGTAGACACGTGCACAGCAGTACTCAAGGAATCACGGGGCATACTCAAACAAGGGGAAAATATGAAGACACATAGGAGAATGTAGAACCCGGATCAAATAACATTGAAGCCTCTCGGCTGCAAACTGAAACCGTACCTGTAATAACTGCATCAGAAGCCTCAACATCAGAACGAGCAGGAAAATCATAACACCGGGGCTGAGCCCCTCCAATCTGAACATTCCTGGGTCTACCTGCTGCATCCTAGCCTCTACCCCTCGTGGCCTGTGCTCCACCTCTATGAACCTGACCACCACCTCTGGCACCTCGACCACCACCCCTAGATGGTTGAGGGGGTAAGGGTACACCTGCTACGGGAACCAAGGCACAGTAACCCTGATACTGGGGTCCACTAGAATCTCGGGGGCAATATATGGCAATGTGCCCCGAGCTACCACAACTATAACAAGATCTCTGCTGCTGTGGATGATGACTCGGGAACTGACCCTGACGACCCTGATAAGAACCCTGGTAACTCTGAAGTGACTGTGCACTGATAGATGTTGGTGGTGCACTAACATGAGTTGGCGGTGCCCGGGGAGATACCTGAAGTGCTGACTGAAAAGGTTGGGGTAGATGACCCCTACTGAAAGAATCCCTGCCTCCAGATGAGGCTCCATTGAATCTACCAAAATGACGGGGCCTCTTGTCATCCCCCTGACCACCTCCCTGTGACAAAATCATCTCAATCCTCCTGGCTACATCGGCCGCATCCTGGAACGAAATATCAGTACTCGACTCCCTGGCCATCTGGAGTTGTATAGGCTGGGCCAATCCCTCAATGAACCTCCGAACTCTCTCCCGATCAGTGGGGAGTATCATCAATGCATGCCTGGCTAGAGCGATGAACCTGGTCTCGTACTGAGTNGCTAGAGCGATGAACCTGGTCTCATACTGAGTAACAGACATAGATCCCTGCTGGAGACGCTCAAACTGCCTCCTAAGATCCTCTCGCTGAGTAATGGGAAGGAACTTCCCCAAAAATACCTCTGTGAATTGAGCCCAAGTCAAAGATGCAGACCCAGCTGGTCTGGCTAAGCAGTAGTCCCTCCACCAAGTCTTGGCTACGCCAGATAGTCGAAAAGTAGCGAAGTCAACCCCATTGGACTCCACTATACCCATGTTCCGAAGAACCTCATGACAGCTATCCAAATAATCATGTGGATCCTCTGACGCTGCACCAGTAAAAGTAGTAGTGAATAACTTGGTGAATTTGTCCAGTCTCCGTAGAGCATCTGCTGACATAGCTGCACCCTCAGCTGCCGGTGCCACAATACCCGGCTGAGCTACCCCAGTTGTCTGAGGTGCTGGAGTCTGAAACTGAGTGGCAACCCCTTCTGGGGTATGAATAATAGGAGTCTGGGTCCCTCCCCCAGCTTGATATCCAGCTGGTGCAGTAGGAAGAAGACCGGCATGAGCCACACTCTCCATAAGTCCTACCAGACGAACGAGAGCGTCCTGAAGCACTGGGGTAGCTATGAACCCCTCTGGGACCTGCGCTGGTCCAATTGGGACTGCCGGAACTGGGACCTTCTCGTCAGACTCGACCTGAGGGTCCTCCACTGGGGCTGCTGCTCTAGGATGAGCCCGGCCTCAGCCTCTAGCACGGCCTCGTCCTCAACCTCGACCCCTCGTAGGAGCTGTAGCAGGAGTGTCGGGCTACTGAGCGGAACCAAGGGAAGCACGCGTCCTCGCCATCTGCGAGAGAGTAGAATGGAACTCAATCAGTACTCGGAATGTATATCGCACGACAGAGAATGAAGAAATGTGGAGTTATCCTAACTTTGTAGCCTCTGGGGATAAATACAGACGTCTCCGTACCGATCCCTCAGACTCTACCAAGGTTGTCCGTGAGTTGTGAGACCTAAGCAACCTAGAGCTCTGATACCAACTTGTCACGACCCGAATTCCCACCTTTAGGTCGTGACTGCGTCTAACGTTGAACCCGCTAGACAAGCCAACGTGAGCAGTTAAACTAACATGATAACACCCAATTAACAGAATTAACCAAAAATAGTTTACGATTTAGCAACGGAAATAGATTTAAAAAAAATAACTAAATGATTTAAACAAATACAATACGTTGTAACAATCCCCGAACCTGGAGTCACTAACTCACGAACATACTAAAAGATTACTACAACCAAAGGCTGAACAATAACTGTATACAACTGTCTTTGAAAATAAATGAAAAAGACAGGAAGGAAGAAAAAGGCATAGAGGAGACGTCAAGGCCCACGAACGTTTGCGGGTCTACCTTGCTATCTCCGAGGTGGACTAAAGGATACTCCTTCTAACGATGTCCACTGGGTCCGACTACGGGATCTGCACAACATAAAGAAGTGCAAGTGTAGCATCAGTACAACATGTATTGAGTAAGTGCCGAGCCTAACCTCGGCCGAAGTAGTGACGAGGCTAGACTAGACAACGGTAATCTACATGTACAGTTCTACAAGATATATCACAAACAAACGCAGGAATAGACAGATAAACATGGGATATGGGAGCAGTTAATGGGAACAAGTGAAATGAAGCAGTTAAATTAACATATAGAAGTAGATAAGGAGGCAAGTTAACTCGATAGCTAGTGGAACAAGTATAAATATCAGAAATGTAAATAATGGCACGGCATCACCCTTCGTGCTTTTACTCTCTTCCTCACAATGCAATGTAACCAAATATCATGGCATGACATCACCCTTCGTGCTTTTACTCTCTTCCTCACAATGCAATGTACAATGTAAGGCAATATAAATCATGGCACGGCATTAACCTTCGTGCTTGTAATCAATGTAAATCATGGCACGACATTATCCTTCGTGCTTATAATCAATGAGAATCATGGCACGGCATCACCCTTCGTGGTTTACACTCTTCCTCACTATGCAATGTAATCAAATATCATGGTACGACATCACCTTTCGTGCTTTATACTCTTCCACACCAAACAATGACATATATAATGGAAAGGAGTACAACATAGTGGAAATATACAGTTCAAATCACCCGGCAAGGGGAAAACATCAATCAATAACTCAATAAATGCCCGGCAAGGGTCTCAGCTATATCCAATCACCTCAATTGTATACTCTACACTTGGATTATCAATCGTATCAACACTTCTCAAGCTCAACAACCAATACTTTCAACAAGAATAAATTACCAAGTAGATACAATCTCATAATATGATAAACATGGAAGAAATACTACAATTTCTATCAAAATAGACTCACGGGCATGCTTGACACACATTGCATAGGTACTCGTCACCTCACCTATGCAATGAACATGATAATCACTTAGCACATAGCAAATAATACCTATTCCCTCACCAAAGTTAGGCAAGACACTTACCTCGGTCCAAAGTATAGCAATCAACCCTCTAAGACCGTCTTTCCTTTATAATCCGACTCCGAAACAACGATATCTAGGCATAATTAATTCAATAATATCAATAAAGACTCAATAACACAATCCCATAGCCTAGATATTCAATTTCTAGCATTCTTCCAAAAATACCAAAATTCGACCCCGGGCCCGCTTGGTCCAAACACGAGGCTCGGACCAAAACCCGATCACCCATAACCCCACGAGTTAGAATATATAATTTGTTTTAAAATCCGACCCCAAATTGGGGCTGAATTACCCAAAATTCCCAAAAACCTAACTCTACCCAAAACCCCTAATTTCTACCTTGATTTCATGTTTTTAGGCCTAGATTCTAGTGATTATGGAAGAAGAGTGGAAGAAAAAGGAGTTGGAATCACTTACCCCAAGTGTTTATGGAGGAAAATTAGCTTGAGGATCGTCAATGGGTGTGGAAGGAGAAGAAGAAGGCTGAAAATGTGATATTCCCATATTGAATTCTGTTTTGGGGTTAAAATTAGAGCTGGGCGAAATAACTCTATGCGATCGCGAAAAAGGGAGTGCGATCACATAGAGTCACGGATCCTGTGAAGTGCGATCGCATGAAAACGGCTGCGACCGCAGAGAAGCCTGGACATATACTTCTGCGATCGCGGAAGAGCTGTGCGTTCGCAGTGAATAACTACCCAGCCCCCCACCTTTACACACCTACACCCTATGCGATCGCGGACAACTCTATGCGATCGAATAGAGTAAAATTTGCCCCTACCAACCTAATGTTGTGCGATCGCGGAGATGCATATGCGATCGCACTGAAGAAAAGGCCTGACACCAGAAACAGGAGAAACACCAGATTTTTCTACCACTTTTACACCCCGTTAGCTACCCGAAACTGATCCGAGCCCTCGGGTCTCAAAACCAAAAACACACACGACTCCCAACCCATCATACGGACTTGTTCAAGAATTTAAATCACTAAATTATCATCAAAAACAAGGAATTAAACCTCAAAACTCATAGAAATTTCTTAAAACTTCATAAAGCTTAATTTTTCCAATTTTGATCCGAAACACGTCATTCCAAGTCCGTTTTACACCAAACTTCACAGATAAGTCACATGACATATAATAAACTTGTTCCGGGCTCCGGAACCATAATACGAGCCTGGTAACACGGTTTTCACATAATTATTCATTTTCAACATCCTTTATTATTTTCAGAAAATAATTTTCTTTAAAAATTCATTTCTCGGGCTTGGGACTTCGGAATTCGATTCTGGGCATACGCCCAAGTCCCATATTTTCCTATGGACCCTCCGGGATTGTCAAATTACGGGTCCGGGTCCTTTACCAAAAATGTTGACCAAAGTCAACTTTATTCAATTATTAATTATAAGAACTCCATTTTTATCAGATTTTCACATAGAAGCTTCCCGACTACACGCATGGGCTGCGCACACATATCGAGTTGAGATCAACGAAGGCTTTCGGAGCCTCGGAATACAGGTATAGCTAAAATTACTTAGGATGACATTTTGGGTCATCACATATGTAAAACTAAACACCCTCTCAATAGAACGAGTATTAATAAATAGAGAAGGAATCACGAAACCATTAAGAGACTCAAATAGTAACAAAGTGTTATATTAGGGAAAAGGTAATTTCAAGCAAGTTCAACATTTTTAGTTGGGAGACCTTTACCAAATCCAACATTTTAGCACGAAGTCGATGTGCATCCCGCGAAATGGTTTTGCGATCGCATAGTTGACCGCACAATAACATCCAAACTTGCCCAATTTTTTGCTTCACTCTGCTGCCATTCTGTGTCCCGCAGAGTGATTCTGTGACCACATAGTAGGCCGTATAAATGTCCTCTTATGTCAAAAATTTTCCTTTACTCCCCAGCGCACTGTTCAACCCAAAACGTCTGTACCGTGTTCACCAACACATAAGCCTACCCCGACACCACAAAATCCAGGGTTTTAGGCAAAATTTACGGGGCCTTACATCGTTATAGAGAAGTTTTACTGTAATAACATTAACATAATTAAAATGGTTACTTATATACCTTATCAACTTTCTAATATAAAAGGGAAAAACCTCTCTCTCTTTCCACTTTAGGAAATTCCTGCAGATTATTATTTATCACTATTTGCACCAAGGGTATGTTTGGAAAGCCACCCAGTAATTGGAATTGATAAAGTTACTAGGGTAGTAATTACAGAGTCTACTAATTACACAATATAGTAATTATAACGACCTATTTGTCTATCATACATAATTATAGTGTAATTACAAGTTTATTGTTTGGATGCACAAGTATAATTTCAAAGTCGATAAAATTTTAAATGATGTATCGAAACTTAAAAGTTAATATCATAAATATATGCATATAAATAATTTTTTATAAGTATAAATGATATTATATATGGTATTTAAGATGCATATTTTTTCTTGAATATACACTAATTCGTAATTATATATTTATAATTAATATTGTAAAAATAATTGTCAATAATATTTAATTTAATTAATTATAAAAACTAATAGCATACGGGAACATCATAAAATACATGTTTGATAAAATAAATTAATATTTATAAATAATGTTGACAAAACTAATCTATCAATTCTAACTATAAAATGAACAACATGCAATGTGAAATAACAAGCAAATACTACTAAAACAAGTAAAATAGAATCATAGATATAACATAATTTCAAAATAAGTAAATAGTTTAACATATGTCAAACTCCAACATAATAAAAATAAGTTCCAATACAACTTAAGATTAGAAAACTAATAAGTTTATAACCTCGTTCAACAATAAAATTCTACTTTTGTGACATCACTCATTATATGCCAAGTTTGTTGACTCATTATTTCTAATACTAGGTGTAGTTTCAAAAAATAGAATAATAATGCAGTTACGCTAAATGAAGAAAATAAAATAAATAATAAATAAAATATACGAGCAATTACTTGGAATTAGAAGAAGTAAAGGTAGAGAAATAAAAGATTAATAATGTACAAAAAAAATTATATTTAGAAAAAAAGAAAGTAAAAGCTGAAATAAAAACTAAAAATTAAAAGAAATTAAAAGAATTAAAATTATAAAGAAAATAAGTTAAAATAAAAACAAAATGAAAGAAATTAAAAACTAATCTTGTAATGATACAATGTAATTACCACCAATTCTCACACCTCCTCTTGAGAATTGGAGAGTATAATTACACCTCTCCAATTATACCTGAGTATGTTTGGAAAGACACCGGGCAATTGAAATTGGTGTAATTACTAGTAATAATTACACAACCAGGTAATTACACAATTTTGTAATTACGACGACCTGTTTGTTTGTCATAGTATAATTACAGTGCAAATTACAAGTTTATTGTTTGATTGCACATGTGTAATTATACAGTTAGATTAATTTTAAGTGAAGTAATTATCAAAACTTAAAAGTTAATATAATAAATATATGCCTATAAATTTTATAAGTATAACTGATATTATAATTGGTAATTAAGATGTATATTTTTTCGTGAATATATATTAATTATTAATCATATATTCATAACTAATATTGTAAAAATAATTTATATATTTACCAAATAAATAATAGTTTAGATACTTACAAAAACTAAAAATATACGTTTTAACATAATGGAATTCATGTATGATAAGATAAATTAATATTTATAAGTATAATGTCATAACATTATCCAAATGTTTGACAAAATTAATCTATCAATTCTAACTAAAAAATCAGCAACATGCAATGTGAGCCAATACTACTAAAACAAGTAAATTGAATTAACATGTGTCACATTCCAACATAATAACAGCAAGTTCCACTACAACTTAAGATCAGGAAACGTAATAAGTTTATAACTACATTCATCAACGAAATTTCACTTTAATTACATCACTCATTATATGTCAAGTTTGTTTTTTCTAATATTAGGAGGTGTAATTTTAAAAATAGAGTAATAAAATCAATAAAAACTAAAATATGAACAATTACATGAAATTATAATAAGTACGTGTAGAGAAATAAAAGATAAATAATATATATAAAAAATATATTTAAAATTTCAAAAAATTAAAAAAAAAAGATTAAAAATAGAAATAAAAGTTATACAGAAAATAAATTAAAACAAAAACAAAAAAGAAAAAAGCTAAAAAGCAACTTTGTAATACACAGTGTAATTCTCACCGATTCTCGCCTCCTCTCGAGAATCGAAGAATAATTACACTCCTCTAATTGTATTAAATTCCATGTTTACCACCTGATTACTTGATCAAACATATCAAATTAGTAATTACATCCAATTTTATCCAAATCCAATTCTAAAGCGGCTTCCCAAAGAGGCTATTTGGCCAAGTAATTCCACCTAATTACACGCAAATTCAATTCGCTTTCCAAATCTTCCGTTTATAAATCCCACGCACTCTTCAGTCTTCCAGTCTGCAACAAACTCTTCGTCCCCCACCTCCAACCCCAAACACCCCAATCCCCACCCCGTTTTTTTCCCTGCTAAGTTAAAGGGGCCATGGATCAGCAATCCGGAAAGCATGACTCGGCGGCGACTCAGTCGGATGCAACCGTTGTGTTATCGGTGCATGACGGTGACACCATTAACAATCGTCATAACCAAAAGGTTCAGTGGTTCACCACATTCCACGCATTCTCTATATTTCTATTATCTATCTTTTCCTTTTATTTTTTTATTATGGGACAATGTGCTTTGTTTTTTTGCAGTCCCTTTTTGTTTGTTTGTGTTACGTAAACTCTTTTGCCTTATTTTATTTGGAATTTTTTTTTCGACATTTTTTTTGTGTGTATTCAAAATTCTTAGCTGCCTCGAAGGAAACTGATTATATGAACACTTTTATTAGGTCTGGTGTTTGCCATGAATAGGTGATTGGGTGTAGTCCTTATAACGCTTACCTAGTAAAAATGGTAAACAACCTATTATCACTGGTTAAAATTCACTGAGAGTATAATTTTTTTTTATACCGTGAGTGCATATAACTTAAACAAATTAGTGAATAAGGCACTCAATGGAATGGTCTAGTGGTTGATGAAGCTATAATGAAGAAGATACCAAGATTCGAACCCACTAGGGCAAAAACATTGAGTGGTTTTCTTTCAATCAGCCTAAGTCTAGTTGAGTAAGAGTTACCTGATAGTTGTAGTACTAATAGGAGGATGCAAGTGGGGGTGAAATAGTTGAGGTGCAAGCAAACTGGCCCAGAACCACCGTTAGAAAAAACATAATTAATAAAATTCATATAACCAAGCACAGATAAATTTGTATTGAGGTAAAATTTTAATGACGATGATGATAATATTTTCTTATTCCAACTCTATTATCTTAAGATTGTTATGCTAGAGAATAGATATAGCATATCTTTCATATTTTTTGATTTCTTTTCTCGACCTTTTAGCTGAGGTCAAGTGTCAAGCTTCCTTTTTAGTGACAAAATATAGCTGGAAATTCCATAGACATCCAAAGCAAGCATTTTGACACCCCCAGTCAATTCAGAAATGGAAAAATGTTGTTTTTAATATTGGCTACGTGATTAGAAGTATAATAGTCAATTGTGACATCATTTATAGCGTTAACATGGGGATCTCCCCAGGATATAAGCTTATTCTTGCTAAGGGCATGGCATGAAAGATGTATTTAAATAATCTTACAAGATACAAGATGTTTATTCTCCACAGGATACAAGATGTTTATTGGCCGTAGGGGAAATTTCTCATTCTGGTTTCGTTAAGCTCAGTTGAACTGCAGCATTCTGAATTAGAGCCCCTTGGAAGGGTGTATAACTATGAACATTTCATACAGAGATTCTATGCAACATTAAAAAGCTATTATCTTCAAATGATTGAAGTTTGGAAAAAAATATGATGATATTGAAAAATTTAAAGAAATATCTTTAACTATGAACGTTTCATACAATTGTTTCTGGCTCATCTTCTTTCTCGGAAAATTTACAGAAATATCATTAAATGTACCATGTGTTAAAAAAGAGTTACATCTATGATGGAGCTAACCTATCGAACTTCACCCAATGGTAATATGATGTTTGAGAGCGGAGACAACTTACTTTATTTGTGAGAGTTGCTGAGAGTTTATCTCCTTAATTAATGCCTATAATAATTTATCTGATATCTCTCGCAAATTTGACTCCACTCCTTTTGGATGCATTGATTTCAAATCCATGTATACGCTAATGGTGTTCTGCACGAATCTTATTGTCCAAGGAATTTTATTATAATTTTCAATTTGCCTCAGGTTCTCTCCACCTGGATATTATTCATAACATTTGCTACCCTCTTACATGAATAAGACAAGGTGGCTTTTCAAATATTTATGTGACGAAGTTTTCCTCATATTTGAAATCAAATAATCTATCAAGTCAAACAAAGTCTTGAAAATCCAATTACTTTGAACTCCCTTGGTTTCTAGTTTACTAGTTTCGGGAATTTGTCATTTCTCTACCAACAATTTTACATGCAAAGTTAAGTTGTCTCTACTAGCCTCTATTTTAAAGTTTTTTTTTTCCTCATTTTCTTTCTCGGAAACTGTATTGGTTTAGGACACTGGACGATGGGGGAACCTGGTCCTAGCATACAAGACCTTAGGAGTTGTTTTCGGTGGTCTTGTCACATCTCCACTTTATGTATATCCATCAATGCCATTAAACTCTCCAACTGAGGATGATTATTTGGGGATCTACAGCATAATGTTTTGGACGCTCAGTCTAATTGGTGTTGTCAAATACGCTACCATAGCTCTCAAAGCTGATGATCAGGGCGAAGGTATTGCTGATCTCTGTCTCTCTTTGTACTTTTGCTACTTACGATTGAGGTACTTCGAGGATTAAGAAACTGTTCCTATGCATTCATACAAAAATTACTAATCTTTTGAGAATGTTGGAGGTGTTAGTGAAGGATGTATATTAAAAAATTTATTGCACTAGTGCTATTTGAATTTTAAGGTAAATATAAATGAGATCATTTGTATTCTTTTCGTTTTCATTTTGTTTTTGGTTCCCTTTTTCAGAATGTTTCTGATCTTTGTTATCCTACACATTTTAGATATAACTATAAGAGTTCTTGTTTGGCTGAATAATAGGACTTTCTCCCACGGGGGTTTGCTCAATTGGCAAAGGTTGAGGGACTTGTGTCTTAGGTCACAGGTTTGAGCTATATGCCAACCAACTAACTCTGGTATTTATGTAGAGAAGGATAGAGGGGCTGGCCCATCATCCCTGAGGTTCAAGGCTGTGATGGGCCCACAGGGTCGGCTCCAGACAGATTTTTCTATCATAAAAAAAGAAAAAGAGTAGGACTCTTTATCTTACAACAACAACAACAACAGACCCAGTATGTTCCCACCAGGTGGGGTCTGAGGAGGGTAGTCTGTACGCAGACCTTACCCCTACTCTTTATCTTAAATATTGAATAGTTAATAGCATTGAGTCCCTAATTCTCTTTCGGTTGAAATTCCTCATGAAAGTCACTACAGTGTTTCTTCATTTCGCTCTTGATGTAATCATTCTACAAATTTCAGTTCTTGAACATGGTCTTTTGCAGGTGGAACATTTGCTCTTTATTCGTTACTCTGCAGGAATATAAATATTGGGATTCTTTCTTCCAAGAGTGTCAGTTTGAGTTCCAGCCATTCCTATGTTAACCAATCAAAAAAGCCAAGTAAGCTGGGTAAATTTTGTGAGAGGAGTTTGATTGCCAGAAGGGTACTGCTTTTCATTGCAATGTTGGGTATGTGTATGCTAATCGGTGATGGCATACTTACACCTGCCATCTCAGGTATATTAGCTTTTGTTGAGCCGTCTAGTTTGCTTTCAGCATCTTTTCGAGTTCTCATCAGTTTTCTTCTTTCACTTTCAGTTTCATTAATTGTCCCTTCTTTCTGTTAGTGTTGTCTGCAATGGATGGGTTAAGAGCACGTTTTCCCTCGGTCAGTAAATGTAAGTATGGCAGAATGTAGTGTGCTACAAATTATTCATTGTACGGAGAGGCATTTAAGATTTTGAGGGTAATTGGGAAGTGGTAGAGGAACACTTTTGATACTTGTAGGTTCTTGGTTTTAAGGTATTGTGCTTGTTTTTAAAAGACAGACCTTTCGCAGACTTGCATATTGATATTGCTTGAATCCTGATTCTGGTAACTATTTGAAATAACCTGGAACCTCATTCAAGTAATTATTGGAAGTAATTAAGTGATGATAGAACGCTTTAAGGTCAATAAGTCAGATTAACAAAAAGGAGATGCAGAGAAGTTGCTGAAAGTTGGAAGTCTTTTTAAACACTAGATCATGCGCGAACCATGTTTATTGGTCCCCTTAATCTAAACATCTCTCTCTCTCTTTATATATATTCACAATTTCTCTGTTTGCTACTTGCAGCATTGGTCGAAGCTCTCTCAGCAATCGTTCTCATTGTTCTATTCCTCCTGCAGAAATTTGGTACTTCACGAGTGAGTTTCTTGTTCTCTCCTATCATGGGTGCATGGACTCTTACCACTCCTCTTGTTGGGATATACAGTATCATTAAGCATTATCCTAGCATATTCAAGGCAATATCACCCCATTACATAGTCCACTTCTTCTTAAGAAATGGAAAGCAAGGATGGATATATCTTGGTGGTACTATCCTCTGCATTACGGGTAAGCCTCGATATTGGTGTGGTCTGCAATAGTTCTTCATTTGGATTAAGATATATATCCATTTCCTCATGTTTTGTCTCGTTGTTTGGAAATTCATATTGGTACGGGCCTTGAAATATTATATTCTTATGATAAGAGTAACTGCGAAAGTGGGGATATTTTTTGCTTTATTGATAACTGGATTATGTGCTAAATGTGATGTATGACATAAGCTGAGAAGATCCTTGATCCTATCATGCGGTAGCTCCATTTTGACCCAGAGGTCACTGTTTGGGTCTTCAAATATCTGTATTTTTTAAAATACATGTCTTGCTTTATCACATTATTCGTTGTTTGCTTTTAGGTTTATTTTTGGAAAAAGTCAATAACGTTTTTCCCTGAACTAGTTCCGAAATGTCTCTTACTTGCATCAACTTTGCAAATGACCTAATATTCCTCTTTACTAGTCCAAAGTGCATCTTTACCTCCCTGAGTGGTGAATAGATAGATATAACGAGATGAGAGAAGGGGGAGTTTGTGCATGCCCTGTCACGTGCTATTTACCTCTATTCTTTTTCTCTTTTCCCTTTTTAAATATTCTTTGTTTTTCGGTGTGGGATATTACTGGGTATGTTGTTTTTGTTTTTCTTTTTTTCCTTTATTTTTGCAATTAAGATTGCGGAAAACATGGACCAATTAACATTTATGCAATGTCTACCCTTGGCGGGAAAGGCTCAAAGCCGGTATCTTGCTCATTTCAGATTCACAAGAACTCAAAATCAGATGGAATGGAGGTGAACATTATTGTGAAGTATATTTACAGTACAAAAATTCTTTTGGTTTCTTACTTTGGAGACCGCGTCTCATCGAACTGGTGTGGTTTGAGAGAGATAAAAGATGGAGGTTGTTCTAGATTAGTTAGCTCAGAGAGTTCCAACGTCGACCATGTCGTTTTTGTGGCTAAGATGTTGGATTCCTCACTTTTCTTTTATTTTTGTGTTGTGGGGTTTGAGGGCTAGAGAAAAAGACAGGATGCAAGAGGTTAGGGGGTGGAGAGTACCTTTCACTAAAAAATATTGAGTTGCCAGAGTTATTTTCTGGCCATGATCTGGTAGGAGACATGGATGTTTTTCGATATCTTTTAATATATAGTTTTTTAATCTTTTTGTGGTTTGGCCTCCTCGAATCAACTTTGTTCTTCGTTTATTTTCTTTTTCTTCTTTCTTCAACAAGGCACTAAGTTATTTACAATTAAATGAAGCTGATCCTAATCTCATAAAATGATAAAAATTTTGAATTCATTGATCCTTCCAAAAGAAGATTATTAGGTAGATTCAAGATTATTGAAATAGGAAGTTGTGTGGAGCGGAAACCCTGAAGAACAATGAAAGTAAAATCTTATCTAGGAAAGTATGCTCAAATTAAAAATAAAAATTGAATTATTAACACAATGCATCAGTCAAAAGAAAAAAGAAGGGAAACACGTTTACTAGCTACCAATTGGAGCACCACATGTTTCCTTTAGCTTCACACCGACTAAAAGTGAGAATAATTTCCATGCCACGTGTCCTTTCCTTGTGATATTAGGTACACTTTTGGCAAATAATGGGGCTAACAAATTGTCCAAAAAAATTTAAGTGTATAAGTAACTTTGGACATGTTCCGGAGGAAAATTATGAATTTTCCTGGAGGCTAAGATTTCTGCTTTTGGTCGGCTTTATGAGGAACTTGGGGGCAAAGGTGGGGACAAGAAGTTATTTTGGTTGGCCAAAGCGAGAAGGCTCGCGACCTGGATCAAATGAGGTGCATTAAAGACGAGGACGATCAAGTATTGATGGAATAGGCCCAAATTAGGTAAAGATGGCAGTCGTACTTTCATAAACTTTTGAATGAAGAGGGGGATGGAAGCATCGTGTTAGGCAATTGGGGCACTCCGAGAGTCACCGAGACTAGATATTGTAGGCGCATTAAGGTTGAGGAGGTCGTGGGTGCGATGAGTAAGATAGTCGGGGCAAAGCGACCGGACCAGACAAGATTCCAGTAGAGCAGGCTTGGAGTGGCTACTGGGTTGTTTAATGTTATCTTCAGGACAAAGAGAATGCCTGATGAGTGGCGGTGGAGTACGATGGTTCCGGTGTACAAGAACAAAGGGGATATCCAGAATTGTAACAACTATAGGGGTATCAAGTTACTAAGTCATACTATGAAAGTTTTGGAGAGGGTTTTGGAAGGGAGGATAAGAAGGGCAGTGTCTATATCGGAAAACTAGTTCGGGTTCATGCCGGGTCGTTCTACTACGGAAGCTATCCACCTTATCAGGAGGTTGGTGAAACTATACAGGGATAGGAAGAGGGATTTGCATATGTTGTTTATTGACCTAGAAAATGCGTATGACAAGGTCCGTAGGGACGTCCTTTGGAGGTGTCTGGAGGTGAAAGGTGTGCCGGTGGCTTACATTAGGGCGATAAAGGATATGTATGATGGAGCTATGACTAACCCGTTAGGACTGTGGGAGGTGACTCAGAGCCTTTTCCGGTTGTTATGGGGTTACACCAAGGATCTGCGCTCAACCCGTTCTTATTTTCTCTGGCGATGGACGCACTTACACACCATATCCAAGGAGAGGTGCCATGGTGTATGTTGTTCGTTGATGATATAGTTCTGATCGATGAGACGCGAGACGACGTTAATGGGAGACTGGAGGTACGGAGGCAGACCCTGGAGTCTAAAGGTTTCAAGTTGAGTAGGACTAAGACGGAATATGTGGAATGTAAGTTCAGTGACGGGGGAAGCGATGTGGAAGTCAGGCTTGACTCAAAGGTCATCCTCAACAGCGAAAGTTTCAAGTACTTAGGGTTAATTATCCAGGGAGATGGAGAGATCGACGGGGATGTTACGCACCGTATTGGGGTGGGGTGGATGAAATGGAGGTTAGCGTCTGGAGTCCTGTGTGACAAGAATGTGCCACCAAAACTCAAAGGTAAGTTCTATAGAGCGGTGGTTAGACCAGCCATGTTGTATGGAGCTGAGTGTTGGCCAGTCAAGAATTCACATATACAGAAGATGAAAGTAGCAGAAATAAGGATGTTGAGATGGATGTGTGGGCATACTAGGCTGGATAAGATTAGGAATGAAGATATTCGGGAGGGTGAGCATGGCTCCTGTGGACCGCAAGATGCGGGAAGCGCGACTTAGATGGTTCGGACATATACGTAAGAGAAGCCTAGATGCACCGGTTAGGATGTGTGAGCGGTTGTTTGGCATGTACGAGAAGAAGCAGAGGGCGGCCTAAGAAGTGTTGGGGCGAAGTGATCAGGCAGGACATGGCGCGACTTCAAATTTCCGAGAATATGGCTCTTGATAGGAACATGTGGAGGTCGAGCATTAGGGTGGTAGGCTAGGGGGTAGTCGAGAGTTCTTCCCTCTTTGTATCGGGTAGTCTGATAAAGTTTTGCTTAGGTTTGTTAGCGGTCTATGTTATGTTCACATTGTTGTTTTGCATAGTTTTGTGTTATTGTCCTTTCACTTATTCGTTGTGTTATTTTCTTTCTGGCATCTTTTGTTGTTACATGCCTTTTCTTTTGTTTCTTTTATGATATTATTGTCTCTCTTGATTGAGCCGAGAGTCTCCCGGAAACAACCCTCTCTACCCTTTTCGGGGTAGGGGTAAGGTCTGCGTACTCTCTACTCTACCCAGACCCCACTGGTGGGATCTTACTGGGTATGTTGTTGTTGTTGTTGTTGTTTATTTTCAACAGATGCTGGTCCTCTTGTTTCCCGCATCTTGGGAAGGCGATAGATGTGTTTGAGTACGCAAGTAGATTAGTAAGTATCCTCTTATTAATAGTACAATCATATCATATTTTTCAGGCTCTGAAGCAATGTTTGCTGATCTTGGTCATTTCAACAGGAGTTCGATTCGGGTAAAATACTTGCTACGTCTTAGAATTTCTCTTAGTCTCTTCTTCTTGCTTGCTTGTTTTTTATTATTTACTGAACCTCATTTTCTGGCAGATAGCATTTCTCTTTACTATATATCCATCATTAGTGCTGACATATGCGGGCCAGACGGCATATTTGATCAGAAATCCAAACGACCATTTTGATGGATTTTACAAGTTTATACCATCTGCTGTGTACTGGCCAATTTTTGTGATAGCCACATTAGCTGCAATAGTTGCAAGTCAGTCACTGATTTCAGCTACCTTTTCTGTTATTAAGCAATCAGTTGTGTTGGATTATTTTCCTCGGGTGAAGGTAGTTCACACATCCTCCAGCAAAGAAGGTGAGGTTTACTCACCAGAAGTTAACTACATCCTCATGATTCTCTGTGTTGCAGTCATACTAATTTTTGGAGACGGACAAGACATCGGAAATGCCTTTGGTAAGATTCTCTAAATCCTGCTTTTAATCTTGTATTCTTGGTGATTATTTTACCTGAATTAATTCCTTTACGGACACCTCTTCATAGGAGGTGTTTGTTACTGTGGCCTGACATTGACTACTGCAGTTACTTCACCTAATTCAATGCTACTTGGTGATGACTTGTTTATTTTAAGGAGGAACTGGTGTAATGAACTGAGGCTAAACAAACTGTGAACCTGAATTTTCTCATACTATTTGGTTCAATTTTTTCAGAAATTTTCTTGTTTAGCATTGTCAAAATAGAAATTTCATGAATGAATAGTAGCGATACATTTCATATATGTGGTGCAAATCAAGTTCAACTAAATTTTCTTGTCTTGTTTAGCATTGTCCAGATAAAATTACATATATGTATTTTATGTTTATTAAGGAATAAATTGCATTTTTTTCTATAGTTTGAGGTGGAGATCTTTTCGTCTGATTGGTGTTACTTCACACCCAGCATAAAGATACACACGCCTCCATGTGAAATATTCATCTTCATTAGGAGCTTTTTTGATAGTAGTCATGACGAGTGTGCTGCCGAAGACATTAGCAAACTGGGCTTTTCCCCTGATATCATCTGCATGTGATATGCATACACTTGATATGCTTCTATGTTGGCCAATGTATGCATGTAACAACAGTGATTAGTGGAATGAATTTTCTTCTGACTGACAAATAAACTACAATATGGAGTCATTGTGCTAAAGGATATCTCATCCTTTATTGTCCTTGCAACTGTTAAACTCTTTTCTATCGTCAGTGTAGTAAATATTGCATTAACTACTTAAAAATTGATTCTCTAACAGGTGTTGTTGTTAGCTTGGTTATGCTTATAACCACTATATTGCTTTCATTGGTTATGATCATTATTTGGAGAACTCCACTTGCTCTGGTCGCACTGTACTTCATTGTGTTCTTTGTGATGGAAAGTGTATATGTTAGTGCAATCTTCACAAAAATTCCAGAAGGTGGTTGGATTCCTTTTGCTATCTCTCTCATCCTTGCTTTCATTATGTTTGGCTGGTTCTATGGTAGGCAGAGAAAGCTCGAGTATGAATTGACGCACAAGATAGACTTGGAGACACTAAGGACACTGCTAATGGATCCAGGTCTTCAGAGAGTTCCTGGACTCTGCTTCTTCTATACAAATATTCAAGACGGTTTAACCCCAATATTAGGTCATTACATAAAGAACATGAAATCTCTTCACAAAGTTACTGTATTTACAACTCTTCGGTATTTGCTGGTACCTAAAGTAGCACCAGGTGAAAGGATAGTTGTTAGCAAACTAGGTCTCAAAGGGGTTTATAGATGCGTGATCCGGTATGGTTATGCGGATAAGCTTAGTCTTGAAGGTGATGATTTGGTTAATCAAGTTGTTGAGAGTTTACGGGCTCATCTGCTTCAGTGCTCCAACCATAATTCGACGGAGGAAGAAGACGAAATTCCCGAGTTGGAAGAGGCAAAGCTTGCTGGGGTGGTCCATATTCGTGGAAAGACGAGGTTCTATATTGGTAAGCATTGTGGGTGGTTTGATAGAACAATGCTTGCTTTCTATGAAGTTTTGCACAGCAATTGCAGATCTGCACTGCCTGCTTTGGGTGTGCCATTACCTCAACGTATCGAGGTTGGTATGCTTTATGAGGCTTGATTACAGGGCACTGGCACAGTACCAAGAAGGTTGATCACAACCATAGCAGGTAAGATCAATATTGATGCTTTCAACATATTGATCTTCAATGCATATATGTTTTCATTTTTCAAAAGTTAAAAGATGTATATTTTAGTGGGGTAGCATGTCCTAGGAATCCTCATGTGTGAATGAGGCATGTTGTAGTTGATATATATATATATATATAAAAGCAACTGACAAAAGCTATGGAGGAAGAGACGTTCAATAGAGAAGCTGAAAGTATTGTTTAGTGTAACTCGGTGGACATTTCTTCTTATATTGTTTTGGGCTCGACTAAATCAAGATTGCGGGGAAGTCCCATGTTAGGGGAGTAAAGCGCTCATTAACAAAAGCGACTTGAAATCGAGAACTTTGGTTAAGGATGAAGGAATAGTTAAATACTCTGACCCCTTGTTGGTAATTCGATGGACATTTCTCTATACTCTAGAAGCAGGAAACAAATATTATGCTCTGTATTCTTTTTTTTTTTTTTAAATTTGAACTGAACCTCCATTGATCATTGAGTTGAGACTACAACAATTTGTTCTGTTCTACCCAAAATTACAAAACAGGGTGAGATTTGCTCAAAATATTTTACTCTGTTAAAATGAAAGAGTAATGCAATCCATGGTTTTAATCAAGGACTATCTTTAAAAAATTCTGGAAGCTGATAGTTGATCTGAACTCGAAAAAATTGTTCGCACCAAAAATTTATGTCACTTTATCACTTCCTAGCATGTACAAAAATCTCTTTTCTGACTATTCCTTGACATATTGATGTATGTGAAACGGTATGGTCAGTATAAACATTCTAACACAATTGATCATTATCTGAAAGCCTGAAACAGCTATAGTGCTTGATACTTCGAGTACAGAAGATTCATTAGGAAGGACCATTAATATTGGAAATGTTGCATCACCATATCCATATGCATCTGTAGAATCTTTGACATTACATCTTCTAAAATCATTGATCATTCAACAACAACTTTTAAATTGTTGGATCCCCGGTTTCAGATTTTCATTTCTTTTATGTCAAAAAGAGTTGGATCAAAAGTCTCGTCTTTGTACCCTGCTGTTGATTTTTTGCGCAAGTACATATTGCATTAACAATAATGGGGGAGGTGGTTTTGGTTAGTTAAGTATAAAGTGTAGTTTGAGTCCTCTCAAGGAAGGACCCCCATTTTGGGGGAAAGGACAGTGGGTGGGCTTATCTTTCTTGCAAGGTTATGTTACTCACTGGAAACCATTTCATTTACAGGAATTGGTAAAAAAAGGGGCTCGAATTACAGGGATCTGATACCTCGCTTTCTTGATATGAGAAGTTGGTTATGTAGGAAGAAATATATATGCTTATTGGCACCTGACATAAACATCTCCCTTTAGTCTTGAACTCCTGCACCCAGGAATATATACAACGGGAAAGATTTGAAGTTTTGAACTGATGACCTAAAACATAGTTGAACTACCTTCCACCTGCTAAGCAGTTGGGGTAACATTGTGCTTGGAAAGTTGATTGCTTGTATAAGGTTTCTTGATCATAAGTAGGGGTGGCAAACGGGCGTGTCGGATATGAGCGGGTCGAAACAGACAATTTAAAAAGCGGACAAATTATTTGACCCGACCCGTATTTGAGACGGATAAAAACGGGTTTATCCGGCGGATAATATGGATATCCATATTATCCATGACTTCTTAAATATGATCACTTATGAGAGAATTATTTGTCTTCCAAACTTGAGGAACTCCAATTCGAAGCTTTATAAATGTAAAAGTTAAACACATTAGTTATCCATTGGTTATTCATTTGGTTAATCATTTTCTAAGTGGATAATATAGTTCTTTATTAATATTCGACCACCCGTTTTTAAATTGTTGATTATCCAACCCATTTTTTGATGGATAATATGGATAGATAACTGTTTTTTTAAACCATTTTGTCACCTCTAATCATAAGAGTAGGTGAATAGCTATTTTATATCTGGCAACTTAAAAATATTTATATGCATAAATGCGACTCTAACTCTTGACTTTCTCAAGAGATTAGGCAAAGAAGAACTAAACACATTGAATACGTTATGATTAATGATCTCAACAGTTAAATTTCTATGCACCGACTGCGTAAAGAAATTTACTTTATCATATTACCTAAAAGATAACTATATTTAATCGTTCATAATAATTAAGTAATTAAAGTAATTAACTTGAATACTATGGTAGGTTACCTATCACAATATATTAAAATATATGGTGGTAGTGTAATCATGAATTATAACGGCACACATACTATACTTAAACATAGGAAAACATATTCAAGAATAGTAGAAGTGCGCGCAAGGACACTACTGTCATAGAAAACAGTGTGAAACCTACAATGCATATAGACACCTTATTCATTTGGAACTATCACATAAAACAAAATAAAAATCAAACCTCTTTATAACAGCTTCATTTGTTCCAGATTGTTTAATTGTTATAACGGACATATATTATAACACAGCTAGGCTTTAATGGATGTTATATAACGATGCTGTTGTGGTTTACAAAATACTAAATCACAAATGGGTGAGAATTGCATTAAATATGGCTTATTCCTAAAACTTTAATTATAACAACAAATATAGACATAAAAGTTTCAAAATATAAACAAACAAAAGGTTTCGCATTTGGAAATGGTCCCTCAAAATAAGCTTTATTTCCCTGCATATATGCAAGATAAAAAATAGAAGTCATCATCTTAATTTCAAGGAGGTATTAACAAAGGAGTAATAATTAATGTGAAGAATCGAAGAAGTTTTTAGAGAGATGTAAAACTCACTGCGACTGTTATGGATGTAGACCTTAGGGGAATTATTTCCCATGTCTTCTTGTTCTTGTTCAATATTTCTTGCAGAATCCTGAGCTAGACTGCTGCAATTGTGTAACTCAATTGACTCCAATGTACAAACTTCCCCAATTTATTGGAATTTCTTTCAGGTAGTTGCAATTCTTCAGAACAAGGCATTTTAGATTTGGGAAGCTATCGCTGCTAGCTTTCCAATGCTCAAGGTGTATGCCTTCAAATAACAACAACTTCAAGCTTTGGGACTTGTCTTCGTCGCTCAATCTCCATACTTGATCACCAGTGACTACAATTACCTTAAGTTTGAGCTCTTCAAGATTTAACAACATGACAAGAGTTGATATATCTTCCCGATGAAACCAAAATTAGTGAGTTAAAGTCAACCTTTTAAGTGATGTTGGGAAAACAAAACTCTTGGTGGAGTAGGAAACAAGTCCGTTGGAACACTTCAATTTTTCGAGTTTTGTCAAGCTAGACATATCAATGAGGCGATTGGCTGAAGTTGTTACGCAAATAATAAATCTCTTTAGATTGGGAGTGGCGGAAAAGATTTCATTCGTACAACAGGAAGAAAAGAGATCAAAAAGTTCCTCTAGTTCCTCAAGTTCTTCCCTGGTAAAGTTGTTTTACAATATATGCCCCTATGAGTAATTAGAGTTTTCAAATTTTGAAGCTCTGAGATTGATGCAGGAATATTGCCATAATTTCGAACTTGGAGATATCTCAAATGTATTAACTTTGTGATTCACCAGCGAAAAAGTATGTGAGTAGAACCCTACATCTTCATGGAAGATGGCCAATACCCTAAGAAGGTTGAAACAAGAGAAAAATTCATGTATTACATGACGATGACGATGGTAGATAGGCAATATCCAAAGAATCTTAACAGGGGTTTCATAATTTGATCCAATCGTGAAAATAAGCAGACAGATGTGGAAACATGGGGTAATAGCCTACAACACTTATCAACTGAATAATATTGGGTTTGAAAACTGAAGCGTCGAACATTATGCTTTTGTGTTGGAGGAGTATGGTAAGTTCTCTCAACATGCATAAACTTTGTCGTTTTAGCTTCCATCAATAGAATTCACACAGTAGATCGTGCATTGCACATGTTTTTATCTCACCATTGAATCTCCTATTTCTATCCATTATCAAGTTTCTATTGATAAGATCCTCCAAATAATCTTCTTCCATTTCCTCCAACCTTTTACGACTTCTAGACGTCCTTATTAAATCTTCTGCGATCCATAATTGGATCAATTTTCAAGATGCAACCTAAAAATCTTCTGGGAAGCTACCTATAGAAAGAAAGCAAGGTTTGAGGTGAATAGGCAAGTGGTGGTAACTCAAATCGAGCACTCCTAAGCATTTATCTGGATGATTAGCAACGATCACTTTATCACGAAGTAACTTCCAACCATTTTCTACATTCAAGAGGTTCATCTCATGAGGGCTACTAGTATTTGCATACATCTCTACCTTAGTTTCCCTAGTAGTCAATAAGATTCGGCTCCTGTTGTGGCAATTAGGAAATATTCCTCTTATACTATCCCAAACATCGATACTCCAAATATCATCAACAACAACAAGGTATCTTCGACCCTTTAGGTTTTTCTACACCAGGTCAGCTAACTCACTGTCCTCCTTCTTAAGATAATCATTTTCATTTATAATATTTGTTTGCTTTGAAATGCAATGTAGCGCTTCTAATAACACACTTCTACTTCGAAATTCTTGAGATATTGTAACCCAAGCAATAATGTCAAAATGATACCTGATTGGAAGATGATCATAAGTGTTGTTTTGCCAATGCACCCATGCCGGATATTGTGACAATGTCCAGATCTGACGGTGGTCCTGTCAATCTTTTAACTATGATCGCCAAGTCATCATCGAGTCCATGTATGATGGCATCTTTCGGATTTGACACCATTGGTTTACTTGTAGAAGAAGTGCCAATCAAGGTATTCTCAGATAGTTAAAGAATTTGATCATCATGAGTACTGTCATGGGCGGCTTTCCAGCCATGCCCCATGACCCATTGGATGCGCCCCATGGCGTCCTAGCAAGCCTCCCAACGCCTAGTGCCACGGATGGCCCCGTGGTCTTGGCTGCGCCAAGTGACAAGCGCGCATATGCCTCTGTTGCCCTACCGATATCCCTCGCCAGCGCCCAGTCGTAGGCAGATGCACAGCGCCGCGCGCGGACCGTGATACCAAAGACAAAGTTGCTGACGACAAACCTGTTTCTACCTTGCAGAAAACTATGTCCTTTTCATTGTAAATTTATAGTATTTTTGTTCCATGTACTTCCATTATGTTCCTCTAGCTTAGTTAGGTCAAGTCTTGTAACTTTGGTTTATTGTTTTAAGCAATATTAGGGGGGATCAAGCAATCAAACTTTCTAGCAAGCAAACAATTCTCTGTACTGGCATCTCTTCCCCTCGACACCGTGTAGCTTTTCTGTGATAGCTTTCATTAATGCAATCAAGCTTTCTTTCATTCTCAATTCTCTTTTTTGTTCTCTCAATTGCTCTTGACATTGGTTTTTCCGTACGACACTGACAATCTCGTTTAGCGTACAGAAGGGACCTGAGTTGGCGTACAGTAATTGCACTGACATCAGTCGCTTAGCCTTACGTCGCGCTTTCAAAGAATCTCAGGAAGGCGCCGCGTGACAATTGGTATCAGAGCCTAGGCTCGACATCGGATGAGGGAACACATTGCCATTACCTCCATTTCTGACCAAAGTGAATCATGGGGACCACATTGTGGCCCTTAAAGTGACGGTTGATGTATTACTTCCCATCATTGATACGGTGCCTGAACTAAGAACCAGCCTAGTGCAAAGGCTGGACGACCTAGACCGCAGAATGCTCCAGGCTGAAGTTGACATAGAAACATTTGTCGCGACTCTGAAGGAGACCGGCAAAGGGCAGCCATAGAGGCAGCTAAAAGTCTTGGTAAATTAGAGGGCCTCCAACAGGGGCGTGGAGAGGATTTAGCCTACAGGGCACAAGAGGCAGACAGGGTGACTGCCATGCAAAAAACTATAGACAACTTGACAGGCCAGCTCAATGTTGTCGATGCTGCTTTACAAGGCCTGCTTCAAGGAGGCGGAAACCTAATCGGGGGTGCTGTGAACCTCGCCCCCATGGCACAAAAACTGAAAATTCCTGAGCCAAAACCATACAGTGGAACTCAGAATGCTAAAGAAGTGGAAAACTTCATCTTCGACATCGAATAGTAGTTCGATGCTATGAGGGGCCTAGAAGAAGATAAGAAGGTAGCAACTGTTGCCATGTATCTTCAGGGTGATGCTAAACTCTGGTGCGTGTGAAGTACGAAGCCATCAGGACCGGTGAAGATGCTCTAGAGACATAGGCAAAATTGTCAGCCATATGCCTACAATACCTCCCCGAAAATGTTGAGTACAATGCAAGAAGAAAGCTATGGGAGCTCTGCCACATCGAATCAGTGTGGGATTACGTGCGATAATTCTCCGCGCTCATGCTGAACATATGTGACATGGGGGACAAAGACAAACTCTTCACATTCCTAGAAGGGTTGAAACTTAATGCTTGTATGGAGCTGCAAAGACAAAGGGTCGATACCCTACCCAAGGTGATCCAAGCAACAGAATGTCTTGGGGACTATCAAATGGAAACTCGGAAGGATAGGCCTCAACCGCCTGTCTGAGCGGGATACGGGG
>MDKH01192294.1:0-33529 GCA_005239495.1 Nicotiana undulata
ATTCAGGATAGGCTTCGTACAGCTCAGTCCAGGCAAAAGAGCTATGTAGATCGTAGAGTTCGAGATTTGGCTTTTATGATAGGAGACCAGGTGTTCCTTCGAGTGTCGCCTATGAAGGGCGTGATGAGATTCAAAAAGAAGGGCAAGTTGAGCCCTAGGTATATTGGTCCATTTGAGATTTTGGACAAGGTAGGAGAGGTGTCCTACAGACTTGCCTTGCCACCGCATTTATCAGTCGTACATCCAGTATTTCACGTATCCATGCTCCGGAGGTATATTGCAGATCCATCTCATGTTCTTGACTTAAGCGATGTCCAGTTGGACTAGGATCTGACTTATGACGAGGAGCCAGTAGCTATATTAGACAGGCAGGTTCGCCAGTTGAGGTCGAAGAGTTATCCTTCGGTCCGTGTTCAGTGGGAGGTCAGCCTGTCGAGGCAGCTACCTGGGAGTCCGAGTCCGATATGAGGAGTCGTTATCCCCATTTTTTCTCAGACCCAGGTACTTTTCTATGTCCGTTCGAGGACGAACATTTGTTTTAGAGGTGGAGCTTGTGATGACCCAAAAGGTCATC
Organism: Nicotiana undulata; assembly: GCA_005239495.1. Taxonomy (NCBI): domain Eukaryota; kingdom Viridiplantae; phylum Streptophyta; class Magnoliopsida; order Solanales; family Solanaceae; genus Nicotiana; species Nicotiana undulata. The sequence goes on from MDKH01192294.1 coordinate 575, forward strand.
CTAAGTAATTCATCCTAAGTAATTCTAGCTAAATCTGTGTTCCGAGGCCCTGAAAGCCTCCGTTAATCTCACCTCGATATGCGTGCGCAGCCCGGATGTGTAGCTGGGAAGTCCTTATGTTGGAATATAATGAAAATGGAATTTGTTCTGATAATTAAATGAATACAGTTGACTTTGGTCAACATTTTTGGTAAACGGATCCGGACCCGTGATTTGACGGTCTCAAAGGGTCCGTAGGAAAATATGGGACTTGGGCGTGTGCCCGGAATCGAATTCTGAGGTCCCAAGCCCGAGAAATGAATTTTAAAAAAAAATTTGTTTTCTTGAAATAATAAAGGATTTTGAAAATGAATAATTATGTGAAATCCATGTTACCGGGCCTGTATTATGGTTCCGGAGCTCGGAACAAGTTTATTATATGTTAGGTGAGTTATCTGTGAAATTTGGTGTAAAACGGACTTGAAATGACGTGTTTCGGATCAAAATTGGTAAAATTAAGCTTTATGAAGTTTTAATAAATTCTATGAGTTTTGAGGTTTAAATCGTTGAGTTTGATGATATTTTGGTGATTTAAAAGCTTGAATAAGTCCGTAGAATATTTTGGGAGTTGTGTGTGTTGTTGGTTTTGAGACCCGAGGGCTCGAGTGAGTTTCGGGTAGTTAACGGGGCGAGAAAACTTACGAAATCACTGCTGATGCACCATCTTATGGTGAGTCCACACCTGCGAGCCTAGAGCCGCAGGTGCGAAACCGCAGGCGCGACACCAAGCCCGCAAGTGCGGTCCCACTCGCAGGCGCGACCCAGGCGCCGCAGGTGCGGCTTCGTAGGGGCGTCAAATTTTCCGCAGGTGCGGCCCCTTCTGGGCCTAACCCATTCCCGCAGGTGCGACCATTTTTCCGCACCTGTGATACCGCAGGTGCGAGCCCCCCTTCTGCAAGTGCGAGATCCGCCCAGTGATTTTTTTCTCTTAAGTCCAAAACAATAGACATTACGGGATTTTCCCAACTTTTCACTCCTTCCTTCTTCTCCACAGCCCCTTAGCCATTTTTGACGAACTTCATCACCACACCCTCCTAGGTAATCAATTCTAATTCCATTTTTCTTCCATTTAACATCATCTATCACTAGAATCTAGGCCTAAATTCCTAAAATCAAAGTAGAAATTAGGGGTTTTGGGTAGAGTTAAGGCTTATGGGATTTTGGGTTATTTAACCTCAATTTGGGGTCAGATCTTAAAACAAATGATATATTCTAACTCGTGGGGTTATGGGTGATCGGATTTTGGTCTGAGCCTCGCGTTTGGGTTTTGACCAAGCGCGACCGGGGTCAAATTTCGGTAATTTTGGAAGAATGCTAGAAATTGAATATCTAGACTATGGGATTGTATTATTGAGTCTTTATAGATATTATTGAATTAATTATGTCTAGATATCGTTGTTTCGGAGTCGGATTATAAAGGAAAGACGGTCTTAGAGGGTTGATTGCTATACTTTGGACCGAGGTAAGTGTCTTGCCTAACTTTGGTGAGGGAATAGGTATTATTTGCTATGTGCTAAGTGATTATCATGTTCATTGCATAGGTGAGGTGACGAGTACCTATGCAATGTGTGTCAAGCATGCCCGTGAGTCTATTTTGATAGAAATTGCAGTATTTCTTCCATGTTTAGCATATTATGAGATTGTCTTTACTTGGTAATTTATTCTGGATTGAAAGTACTGGCTGTTGAGTTTGAGAAGTGTTGATACGAATGATAATCCAAGTGTTGAGTATGCGATTGAGGCGATTGTTTATAGCTGAGACCCTTGCCGGGCATTTGTTGAGTTATTAAATTGATGTTTTCCCCTTGCCGGGTGTTTTGAACTACTAATTTCCACTATGTTGTACTCCTTGCCATTTTATCTGTAATTGTTTGGTGAGGAAGAGTGTAAAAGCACGAAGGGTGATGCCGTGCCATGATATTTGATTACATTGCATAGTGAGGAAGAGTGTAAAGCACGAAGGGTGATGCCGTGCCATGATACTTGATTACATTGCATTGTGAGGAAGAGAGTAAAAGCACGAAGGGTGATGTCGTGCCATTGTTTACATTTCTGGTACTTATACTTGTTTCGTTGGCTATTGTGTTAGATTGCCTCCCTTGTATACTTCTATCTGTTAATTTGACTGCTTCATTTCACTTGTTTTCCTTTACTGCTCCCGTATCCCTTACTTGTCTGCTTATCTCCTGCCTTGTATTATCCCTGTTACCTGCTGTAGAATAGGACATGTTATCGTTATTGTCAAGTCTAGCCTCGTCACTACTTCGGCCGAGGTTAGGCTCGGCACTTACTCAGTACATGGGGTCGGTTGTACTGATGCTACACTGCACTTCTTAATGTTGTGCAGATCCCGCATCCGGACCCAGTGGACCGCATTGAGGGAGTCACCTTCAGTCCACCCAGAGCTTCAAGGTATACCCGCTGGCGTTCGTGGGCCTTGGTGTCTCTCCTGCATTTCGATTCCTCATTGTCTAACTTTTTCTCCTAGTTCCAAGACAATTATATATTTCCTTTCAGACTCTGTATTTAGCACTCAGTTTAGATAGTTCGTGAGGTTGTGACACCCCGGTTTTGAGATTTTTACGATGTTATTGTCTTTATCCTCTCATTATGTGTTTTTGAAGTATTATTATTTTTCTGCTGTAAAACTTTTGAGGTAATTTGGGATGTTTCAGTAAAGTTTGCAAGTAAGTGAATTCGAGATATTCCAGTAAAGGTTTGAAGGTTAATGGCTTTAATACCGTTACGTTGTTTTATCAAGGTCAAAAATGTTGTGTACGTTGGCTTGTCTAGCGGGTTCAACGTTAGACGCAGTCACTGTCTGAAATGTGGAATTTCGGGTCGTGACAAGGGAGGTCTTCCCAAGGCGTGATCTCGAGATTCAGTATTTTAGTTCCGACAGAGGAAAGGCATTTGGATTATGAATAGTGAGGCTTTGGATTGATAAGGTAGTAAGACTTGGTGTTTTCAAGTGGGGTGGAGCATTCACCTGTGATGTGATATCGTCGTCTTTGATCGAATAGAATGTGTTAAGCTCGTCGGTGCTATGGTTTCTTCGGTTGCATTGGGTCAGAGTGTGGTTAAACAATATTGAAGAAGCGGTTGTTAGAGGTCGTGGTATGCGGTGGTTCAAGTATTAAACAAGTATTTATAATTAAGGTAGCTCGAGGAATATAATCTTTGGGGAGTCGAAGTTATGGTAATCTGGTGGTTTAAGAGCTGCAGAGAATGATATCGAATCGAGGCAACAATTGGGCAGCATTCGATGAAGGAAGTCATGTGAGAAGTGTCAAGTGGCGGCTAAATTTCTAAAGGGCCAGGCATAAGAAAAGGAAGTCAGGTAGTGATTAAAGGAATGAGTTTAACCAAAGTGGGAGAGCGCCAGCGTAGCTAAGGGTGGCTAACGGGCCGGGCCCGGGCCAAGTGGGCCGGGATAAACGGGCCTGGGCTATGCGGCCCTGGGCCAAATGGGCTATATGGGTGGAACCGTGCCCCTACGAGCCTAAGCCCACATGGGCCGGGCTACGTGGGCCGGGCCCCTGGGCCAAACGAGTCTAAACGGGTCCGGGCAATTTTTTTTAAATTTTTTTTTATGTAAGGAAATTTCTTGTAAATCTTGTGATATAAATCTTGTAATTCACATTTAAACACAAAAAATAGTTAGTTTCTTCAAATTAATAATAATAGTACTTCAAACTTGTACTAACATTGCACAATAAATTAATAGTACATCAAATTAATTTAACAAATTACAACATTAAGCATAATGCGTCTAATAAAATTAAAATAACACAAGTTTGAATTAAACTTAAAATATTAGATACGAATGTCCTGAGGACGCACTTGACAAGACTTGGTTATATGCCTCTTTAAAGAGCATGTGCCCTCCACCTTTCGCCGAGTGAAGATAAAACCACAGTGCTTGCACGATATCGTGTAAGTTTCTTCATTTTCTTCTACCAAATTACAGTGTTCCCGAACAAATGGGATAATTCTAGAACCACCGGGCATGATTTAACTTGAATTGAGAATTTGAGTAGAGAGAGATTGAGAGAGATTGATGATTTTGTGAGTAAAAATGAAAGAATGAGGGGTATTTATAGTTGAGAAAAGGGAAAAAGTGTAATTATAAAAAGTTTGGGGGCCATTTGGCTATTTTTTAAACATGCCAAACGGCTAGTTTTTGAAATATAGTCGTTATCTATTTAATTTTTTTAATGTATTTATATTATATTATCTAAGGCAATTTATTGTAAATTATATTATATAATTATGACTTATGTCTTGTAATTCAAGTTTAAACACAAAAAAAATAGTAAAGAGATATTCAAACTTGCACTTATTGTAAATTATATTATATAAGTGTGATTCTAGAGTTACAAAATTTTTGTTATGTAATTATATTATCTAATATAATGGACAAAGTGAGGGTTAGAGGGAAAACTATATGGTAAGCACATAATAGTAACCATTTTTGCCAATTCTTCACGATTTTTATTTGGATCGTAATATAAAATGCCACCGGTAACAGTGTTAATTCCCGGTTGAACTAGATTTGACCCGGTTCTAGGGTTAACCTGAGTACCTACACTTGTCCCCTCTTGCTGAGCTCTCATTTGTTGAAATCTAATTTTAGCATCAGGGTGTTTCAATATATGTCTACTCAAACTACCCGTACCGCCACGGTGGTCATTAAATTTGTGAGACATCAACAGCCCACAAGTTTTACACTTAGCCTTATTTTGATCTCGTAGTTGAGTAAAAAAAATGCCAAACAAGAGATGTTTCGGCCCGTTTATCACGTTGTCTATTAAAAGTAGGGGTTACTACAGGAGGGTCAGCCGGGGCATCATTTGGATTATTATCAGTTTGGTTAACAAGAGGACTAGTAGGTGTATCATCTAAATCGGGTTGAGTTTCATCTAAATCATCATTTTCCTCATCATTTTCATCGATAGTTGGATTACCATAAAGAGTATTCATATATTCATCATTTAATTGTGAACCTGGTGTAAGATCATGTATAAACTGACTATCAGTAAATTGAAAACAAGGGTTATCACTATCAAGAATAATAGGTGGGGGAGGACGGGTAACAGATCTACGTCCAGGAGCCGGGGGAGGAGTAGTAGCTTGGCAGCTAGATTCACCTACTTTAGATTTTCCCTTACCACTAAACACTTTTTTCAAAGAAAAGGCCATATTAATTATAATTATACAAACTAAAACAAACAAAACTATAATATTAAAACTTATGAGTTGGAACGATTTTACCGAATTGACGAACAACTTCTTGAAAATTGTATAATGTTGAAGACTTGAATACTTCAATTCACCAACTTCACAATTTTTCACAATTTGTAATAATATAGTAAGAAATAGTAGAAGAAAATTAGAGAGAGATTGATGATTTTGTGAGTAAAAATGAAAGAATGAGGGGGTATTTATAGTTGAAAAAAGGGAAAAAGTGTAATTATAAAAAGTTTGGGGGCCAAATGGCTATTTTTTAAACATGCCAAACGACTCTTTTAGGCTCCGACGGCTAGAATTTTTTTTTTTTTTTATTTTTACCGTCGAGCCCGCTTGGCACCGCCCAAGCCCGCCTACCGGGACCGGGTTAAACAGGCTCGGGCTCACGGATCCAAAGTGAAGAACCGGCCCCCCACGGGCCTAAATCCCCCTTAGCCGAGGTCCCCCATGGGCCGGCCCGTTTAGCCCGCTAGCCCGTTTAGCCCGCGGGTCCGGGTTAGTCCCAGGCCCCGCCCCGCCCCGCTGCCACCCTTAAGCGTAGCACATGAGTTTAGTGGTAAGATAGCTGCCTATCTTGAGGGAAAGTTGGAGTGATTTGAGAGTGTAGTGGATAGTGATTGGGTCCACGAGGTTAAGTGGAGCGTGGGTTATTTCGGCGGAAGGTTGGATACAACAGGGAGGAGTTGTTAAGGATGAAGAAGGATGCAATATGGTAGTGGATTGGAAGATGTGGTAGAGTATTTAATAGCTGTCCATGAGGAGTGGACGGACATGCAAGGCTGGTGAATGGGAGCAGGCTTAGGATGGGGTATTGATGTTGTAGAGGGGGTGCAACGCAGCGTTGTTGGACAGTGTCAATTGGTGATTTTCACAGGTGGGATATCTCCTGGGAGTAGGTTAGCGGTTGTGTGGTTGGAAAGTTTCTACAAGGAATCATAGGGGCTATTCGGTAGGAGGCAGAATGTGTGAATGTTGCTAGAGGATTTAGGTTATTAGGGAATGCTAACAGGAGAATTCGGAGGGATTGGATGGGTTGGTTGAGAAAAATCATGTTAGCAAAGGAGGAAGGATCTCAGCATGGTCTAGAGTGGTGGAAGGATGTAGCTTCGGGCTAAGTAGGGGAGTCCCACCACCTACAATTGGGTTGTAGGATTTTGTTCTCTTGGGGTTGCGGATTGTCGGCATATTGGCAAGTTGTTTTAGCTAGGGAAGGGAGTAGAGTAGTGATTATGCATGGGATTTGATAAATGTGTGCAAGTAGGTCCTATTGGACCAGGGTTAAGCTTTGAAAGGTCAGAATTTATGCTTGAGGCATAGACAAGTTGTAAGGGCAGTGACTTAGTCATGTATTTCATTGAGAGGATGTTCATGTGCTAGAAGAGTCGTGGAGTTGCGTGGAGTTGATGGTATTCGGGGCCAGTCAGAGTGGGTGACTCTCAATAGTGGTCCTAGTGAATTCAATGGTTAAGGAATGCGGTATCTAAGGATTTCGAGCAGCTGTGTGAGTAAGGATTGAGCTTTTGCAGCATAGCTGCTGAAAAAGGGGAAAAGGTTGGAGTGTTCTATGTTATTGTCGGCATGCATGATAGTATTGGGGGAGTGAGAGAAATAAACTCTGGATCATAGAAGGGGTTATTGGAAGGGTATGAGACGGGCTGCGGGATTTAGGCAGCACGGTCTCGTGAATCAGGGTCACTTGGGAAGAGTGAGGGTTGAGTTGCTACAAGTTGAAGGGAGCTACTATTATCTCTGAGGCAATTAAAGATGATTAAAAGGAAGATAGACTTGGTTAGCCATGGTTGAAATGGCGCAGGTGCAACAGTGATCAGTACCTTTTGTGTGATTGTGTGGTTATGATTCTCATGAATTGAGGTAAGTAAAATGTTTTCTATATGATGAAGTGTTCACCCTAGTAGTGGTTCAGGAGTTATGGTGGAATTCCTATGCTATTCCATATTGACAAGTTAGGTGCCGTAAGAGGTATGCAACTGGAACTAAGAATCGAGATTGTGGTTCGATGTTAACAAGGACGTCATGAGCTCGGAGGAGCAAGAACGAGGGATTTGAATGTTTAGAATGAGCTGATGTTGTCTTCAGGGTTACCTGAGATCGATGTTCGGTGAAAGAGGATTTGTACCCTGATCATGGGTTCCTGAATGGTTTTACAGCATTAGTGTAGCCGGTGGTACGGATGTGCAGACTGGTTTCCTTGTGTGGAAGGATGCGGGAGCGTGACCACGGGAAGATTGTATAAGTGTAACATGTAGTCACCTAAGGGATTGAAAGGATTAGACCAAGTATAAAGGAATGTAATATTGCTTAACTGAGAATTTATGCCTGGAAGGCGTTCGGTTCAGTCGATTGTGGATTTTGGGGTGTCTGTCCTGGCTATGATGTAGTTCTTGTTTATTATGAGAAGAATCAGGGTATTATGGACCCAGGTGAGGCTATTAGCTTGGTTCATTGCAAGCGAAATCAATTTGAAGTGTGTTACTGGATTTAAAACAAGATTTTGGGCTTCATACGAGTCATGTGTGTTCATTTCAGTATAGTGCTCCGCAGAGAAGGGGTGTTGGAATACCAGATGTTGTTTCATCTTCGTTGATTCGGGTATATTGTGATTGCGCCGCGTGGGTTGTGAAACGGCTTGATAATTTCTTATGTGTTGATATTCTGCGTAATGATGAGGTTATATGAGCAGGATGGCTCTTGAGATTCAGATTATATATCGCACCCCAGTTGTGCTCGAGTTTTGTAGCACATGGCTCTATCAGTCTCTCCAGAATGGTATTGTGCAATTAGAGTGTTTGTGATCGGTATTTAGTAATTTGTAATAGTGAGCAATTCAGCTCCGTGTAAAGCTCCTTATGTGAATTCTATGATGGGACCTGGTGGCACGTGGCCACGGGTATGTTATTAGATCGGGTTGCACGCCGCAACAGTGTGATGATGAGTAAGGTTCCTGTATTTATTTTCTTATGTTATACTTCCTGTATTTTGGGGAAAGTTTATATTAGTTGCGTGAGTTGAATACTCCTTTCCTAAGTCATTTCTAATGTATCATGTTCGAGTTGTGGCCAATTGGCGCATTATGGCATCGTGTGTGACTGTTGGTCATGTCTGGGAGGATTTGCTGTCTAAACAGTTCATACCGGGTGAGACGAGATTATTGGATTAGGGGTCAAGTGCGATGAGATTATGTGAAGTAAACTTCAGGACAATCACCATTATTTGATCTGCAATGAGATGATGATCTAAGTAAAGAGAAAAGATTTCAATGTTTGGATTAACTCTGTAGTTGGTTAGGAATTTCTACACATCTCCTCCGTTGTGGTAGTATCATCAACGTTATAGCATGACGTATGAATATATCCTATAAGGTGCATTGAGAGCATCAGATTCATAGAATTTTGGCCATTAAGGTTCAGGGAGCGTCATTGTGGTTAGATATTTTTAATGGATCATGCGGTGTGGTGCTGATTCAGCAAAGGTACGGAGTTGTGTTCTGGTGCCTCGTGTAGTAGTTGATACGGTGTTCATATACTAGAAACAGACCTGGCAGAGAATTTCCGGTGTTGGAATTGAGTTCAGAATTTGTTGTATGGATAAAAGAGGTTATCTTCAGATTTTATCAAGGCTTATGTGTTCAAATGGGCTGTGGCAGCACGGGCAGGTGCGAGGTGTTAAACAGTGATTTCAGGCAACTCAAGAGAAGTTATTGGCACGTTCGAGGACGAACGTCTGTTTAAGTGGGGGAGAATGTGATTCCGTAAGTTAGAGCAGGTCCGTAATGTCAAATGTGACTTGTGTGCAAAATTTGGGGTCAATCAGACGTGCTTTGATAGGTTTCAGCATCGAGTGTAGAAGTCTAAAATCCTAAGTTCTTAAAGATTTGGATTGGAGAGGGATTCATCGTTTCGATGTTGTTCGATGTGATTTGAGGCTTCGAGCAAGTCCGTGTTATGTTTTGGGACGGGTTGGTGTAATTGGATGGGGTCCCCGGGGCCTCAGGTGGATTCCGAGTGTTAACGGATCAAAAGTTGAAGTTGGAAAAGAGAGAAAGTTAATTTCATCTGGTGCGACTGCACCTACGATGGAATTTCTGCAGGTGCGGAGCCGCAGGAGCGGCCTTGGACGCCGCATGTGCGAGTGTTGGCTGGCTGGGCTGGGAGCGTAGGTGCGATGAAGTTTTCGCACCTGCGAATGCGCAGATGCGGAGGAGAGGGTCGCAGGTGCGAGAGTTGCTGGGTTGAGTCAGAGCCGCACCTGCGATGGAATTTCCGCAGGAGCGACTATTGGACCGAAGGTGCGAAAATGGCCTGGGCAGATTGTTTTTAAAACCGAGAATTGTGGGTCATTTCTTTACTTTTTCTTTGGTTTGGGCGATTTTGGAAGAGCTTCAAGAGAGGGTTTTCGTCAGGAATCACGAGGTAAGAAACTCCTTCATGTTTCGAAGTTAAATACAAGGTTGTACATGGATTTGAACATGGAAATTAGTAGGAAATTGGGATTTTTGGGAGAAAACCTAGAAAACAAAAAAAACTTGATAAATTGGATTTTACCACGAATTTGAGCATGGAATTAGGAGTAAATTGTGTATTTGAGCTAGTATACTATGGGTAGAGTTTATCTTCGCGAAATTTTTGAAACCAGGCACGTGGGCCCGAGGGCATTTTAGTCAATTCACTGAGCGGAGTTGGGAAATTATATAATCTAAATTTTTAGCAAATATTTGAGTATATTGTTATTTGGTTTATCATCATTTGGGTTGTTTTGGAGCGTTGTGCATCGATTGGAGTCGTCGGGTTGAGCATCCATTGGAGTCGTCGGGAAGGCTTGGAGGCCGTTTATGGAAATTTCAGAGCGAGGTAAGTCTCCTTTCTAACTTTGTGAGGGAAAATTACCCCCTAGGTGAATTAATCAAATATGTGCTATTATCTTCAGGGGCTACGTACGTACGAGGTTACGGGAGTCCGTGCGTAGCTACTATTATGCCTTGTCCGGGTAGTCTAGGACCCACTAGCATGCTCTACGTGTTGTACCTGTGATCCTGCCGTAATATTAAACTGCTAGTATAATCGAAATCGTAACTAAATATCTGAAGAAGACTAGGGTTCATTTTCCTAATCATCTAGAAAGAGATTTGATCTCCTTTGTGGATAATTGTATACCTGGTAGGGTTATATTATGGAATGTCATTAAACTTGGAAATGAGTTTCAAAATGAAGGTTTGAATGCTATATTTCATGTTCCTTTAAGAAGAATTTTACCACTTTCCTGAGAAAAACTACTTTCTTGATAAAAATACAGATTTATTATGTGGATTCGTGTATATATGAGCACCTGAGTCGCATGTATGATTTGCGAGCAGGCTAGCCTTATTTACTTGTATGTATAACCGTGTCACATGATCGATTCGCGAGCGGGGCAGATAGATGCATCTATGGTTCGAGTCGTTCGACCCTCGGCAGTGCACATTTTATTATTGTTGGTCCGCGTCGTTCGACCCTCGGCATTGCTTGCACATGATATTTTCTACGTAGTTGCTATGATTTTTGCCTTATTACTGGCCTGAAATATTAAGTTGTCAATTGAGATAGTAGAGATATAGAGTTACTACAGATTTGGAAGAAGCAGTTCCTTCCCGTTGATTAAGTTGTTAATTGCTTAAATCACCCATGTTGATTAATTGTTATTAATATGACGAGGAATTAAAGTGTTAAATGTTGAAAGAGTTGACATTATTTATTCCTGCACTTAATAAATTGCCTATGATAATCACGCTTATTGTAACACTTGAATATTCTAAATTGACCTCTAGCAAGTGTCTAATTTGACCTCTCGTCACTACCTCTCTGAGGTTAGGCGGGATACTTACTGAGTACAAGTTATTTTTCGTACTCATACTACACTTGCTGTGCATTTTGTTGCACAGGTACATTCTCAGCAGTGGTTGACTTGGAGACTTAGACGGGATGCATCATCCGGAGGTGTTCCGCAGCTGACAGAGTCCCCCTTCTATGTATTTGTATTTAATTTAAAGTCTTTGTCCAATTTGTTCTTCGGAAAAGCGTTGTATAGTAGTATAAATCCTTAGAAGTTGCTCATGTACTTGTGTAACTAGGTTCTGGGGATGTGTTGGAATTTAGTCGATTAAAACTGAATTGAACTACTGTCGTACTTAATTTACGAAGATTTATTTATTTGATTATTAAATGCAATGAAAGGTAACGATTTCAAAAATGTTAAAACAGGAATTTCTTCAATTAATTAAGGTTTCACTTGCCTGACAGTGGTGTCCGGCGCCATCACGACTTATGGAATTTGGGTCTTGACAAAGAAATTGCCATGGTATCAAGGAACATGGATTGTTTAATGAGGAGATACAGGAATATAAAAATAGGCAGAATACCACCCAGGCGAACTAGGCAATATAATGAACAAGACAAAAATGATGGAAAATTCTATGAATGTGGAAGATTTGGGCATGTTCAAGCTGAATGTCCTGAGCTTAGAAGAAAGGTCTCTAGAGGATTTAACAAGAACAAATTATTTGGAAGATGGAGTGATGAAGAAAGTTCAGAACACGAAGAAATTGCAAATCTATGTTTCATGACAATTTTGGAAAATGACATGAACAAGCTCTCAGGGTGCTGGACAGACGAGGACATCTCAGATGATTATTGCAAAGATGACAACGTGAACTGTTTCATGGCACGAGGTGAAACAAGCGAGGTAAGACCTTATAACTCGAAAGACGTATTGAATTGTAGGATATTCTTAACCTTACTCTTAAAGAGTCTCAAGAGATGATGAATGAAATGAAGAGACTCAACAGAGAAATAAAAGACTGGAAACTCAATCTTGAAGTATGAAAAATTGAAAAAGAAGTACTTCAAGATGAATTTGATGAATTGCAAATGCAACTCAATGTCATGCGCAAATCCACCACTCATAGTTCTGTAAAGTCGAACCAGGCGACTTACAAGTCAACTAGAGAAGGACCAGCTCGAGCAAAGTCCACAGTACTAACACAAATGAGAGATCCAAAAATTGATCAAGTCCTACGTGTTAATACTGTAATAAAAGTGGACACAAATATTCTTTTGTCAATTTCGTAAGTCAAATGTCATAGGTGGATTTGGAAACCCAAAAACAATCTTGAATCTAGTAATAATAACCAACAAGGACCCAAGCAAGCTTGGGTACCTAAAAGAAAGTGATAATTTTGTTTTGCTCGAACACCATAGAAGGATTCGCAAACGAAATTGGAACTTTGATAGTGCGTGTTTCAGTTGCATGACAGGTGACAAAAACCTAGTTAAGGAAGTTACAAAAATAGATGGAGGAAATGTCAAATTTGGTGTTGACTCAAAAGGAAAGATAATCGGTACCGGAATAGTTCCTTTCAATAATAATTGTGATATCCTTGAAGTTTATCTTGTTGACGGACTTAACTACAACCTTCTGAGTATAAGTCAGCTATGCGACTCAGGGTATGATGTAAAGTTCAAGAAAACAGGTTGTGCTATTGAAGATGAGACAGGTAAAATCATCCTCCCAGGTAAAAGGTATGGATATGTCTATATTCTTGATGGTTTTGAAAATATAGATGGTCATATTTGCTTAACATCCATATCTGATGATCCATGGATATGACATAAGAAACTTGGTAATGCAAGCATGTATTTGATAGAGAAACTTTCCAAGCATGATTTAGTTATTAGTTTACCCAAACTCAATTTTTCTAGAAATCATGTATGTGATGCATGTCAGATTGGTAAACAAACTAGAAATTCTTTCAAAAACAAAGATGTTGTATCCACTTCAAAACCCTTGCAATTGCTTCATAAGGACTTATTTGGACCTACTAGAACTGCTAGCATAGGAGGAAAACGATATGCATTTGTTATTGTTGATGATTACTCACGTTTTACTTGGGTGATTTTTCTATCTCACAAAGATGAAGCTTTGAATAATTTTGAGATCTTCTGTAAAAAGGTCAAAAGAGAAAAGAGGTATCTTATTACAACTATTCAAAGTGATCATTGACGAGTAGATCTTTTAGAGTCTATAATAAACACACATTGTGTGTAAAAGAGTCAGTACATGTTATCTTTGATGAGAATAACACTTCGGCCGAGAAAGGAATTACTACAGGTGATGAAGATCAAACTCAGGAAATTCAGGAGACAAGAAAATCTCAAGAGTCGACTAATAAACCTGACGGTGTGATAGAGTCAACTAATGAGATCAGCAACAGTCAATCAGAACCTCTAAAGGAGTCAACTACTCATACAGTTCGTCCAAATGAATGGAGAAGTGAACCGAAATATCCTCAAAAGTTCATCATAGGGGATCCAAACGAAACAATGAAAACCAGGGGAACTCTCAAGAAGAAAGCAAACATAGAACTAATTTCCTAGATTGAGCCAAAGAAAATAGAGGAAGTCTTGAAAGACTCAAGCTGGATGCAAGCAATGCAGGAAGAGCTAGATCAATTCGACAATAATCAAGTATGGAAACTGATGCCCAATCCTGAAAATGCTCCCGTAATTACAACAAAATGGGTTTTCAGAAATAAGCTGAATGAGGATGCACAAATTATGGGAAACAAATCCAGATTAGTTGCTCAAGGATACTCACAACAAGAAGGAGTCGACTGTGATGAAATCTTTGCTCTAGTAGCTCCACTGGAATCTATACGATCTTCTTGCATATGCATCATTTAAAGGATTCAAACTGTTCTAGATGGATGTTAAAAGTGCCTTCTCGAATGGTTTCATTGAAGAGGAGGTATACGTGAAATGACCTCCTGGATTTGAAGATTCAAAGTTTCCCTACCATGTATATAAATTGACCAAAGCGTTGTATGGACAGAAACAAGCTCCACGAGCATGGTACGAAAGATTTAGCTCATTTCCTATTGATCGCGAATTTACAATAGGTAAAGTAGATACTACCTTGTTTATTAAAAGATCATCAGAAGGTAATCTCATTATTTACGTTGATGATATTATTTTTTGTAGTACTAATCCTTTTTTGTGCAAGGAATTTTCAAATCTTATGCAAAGCGAGTTCGAAATGAGTATGATGGGGGAGCTAAAGTTCTTTCTCGAACTTCATATTCAACAATCTGAAGAAGGAGCGTTCATATGTCAGACAAAATATACAAAGGAGTTGATTCAAAAGTTTGGTACGAGTAATACCAAAGATATTGGCACACCAATGAGTCCTTCAACTAGTCCCGACAAAGATGAACAGGGAAATCCTGTTGATGAACTAAGTATTGTAGAATGATTGGCTCACTTCTTTACCTAACAGCTAGTTGACCGGATATTATGTTTAGTGTCTGTAAATGTGCAAGGTGTCAGTCAGCTCCTAAAGAATCACATCTGACTGCAGTGAAGAGAATTATTCGATATCTTATTGGAACTGTCTCTCATGGATTGTGGTATCCATGCTCTAGCATTTTTAAACTAGAAGGTTTTTTAGATGTTGATCTTGCAGGTGATAAGGAAGACAGAAAACGTACCAGTGGAACATGCCAACTACTTGGAAAGGCACTGATATCTTGGAACAATAAAAAGTAAGGATCAATTGTATTATCCACAATTGAGGCTGAGTATATTGCCATTGGACAATGTTGTGCACAATTACTATGGATGTCTCATCAATTGGGTGACTATGAATTATTCTTTAAACCTATACCAATTTTATGTGATAACTCTAGTGCTATATGTCTCTCTAAAAATCATGTGCATCATTCTAGTCAAAGCATATAAACATCAGGAAACATTTTATTAGAGATCATATCCTTAAGGGAAATATAGAACTATCTTTTGTTGGAACTACTGATCAATTAGCGGATATTTTACTAAGCCTTTACTAGAGGACATATTCTATCTTTTAATAAATTTACTTGGTATTATTTGCCTTAATCATTAATATTAGGACCTATGTGTTACTATTATATTCTGTATGTCTAATGTTCAATTTTTTTCTAATCATTAATTGCGCCTCCAAATTTCCACTCTTTTCCTCTATTTTCACATCAATTGCAGAGTTCAAAGAAGGAAAACCAATCATCACATCTGATTAACTGACACCCCTTCCTTTTATGTACTCAACCGTCAGAAACCCTTATTTTAATACCTGAAACCCCTTTTCAATATCCATCGTCTGCATCGCCTAGAAACCCTCTCCAAAAACTTTCCTTAACCAAAGCTTTTCCATGTCCAAACACTCCAAAAATCCCTCTACCTCTACAAGGAAGAGTACCTTCTCCAGAGCAAAGCCCTCTTCCCAGCCTCCAGAACAAGTAGACCTAGGGTCCGATCATTCAGAAGGTTTTGCCTCCTCTCAGTCGCACCTCTCAAATCATTCTCATACTTTAGGAGAAAAAGCCTTGGGAAAAAGGCCTATGGAAGAACCCCTTGAATCCTTTACTCTAAAGAATTCGAAGATAGATCTCTCTAGTTCTTTAGAGTCTGTTCTAAATTTCAGGGATTCTCCAAACATAGATTTTTTTATTGCTTTCAAAGATAAGCCAATTTCTTATGGGAGGGTACTCGACCTTGATGACATGAAAGCCCAAAATTGTAAGGTAAAAATATGTTCGTTTATCAAGGCTGGTAAAAATTTGTTTCTCTTCCCCCTCCTAAAGTTTATGAACCCCTAGTGAAAATGTTTTATGCAAATCTTCGCTCTAGTAAGTCTGTCAAGTTGGAATCCTTAGTGTTAGGGAAGTGAATAGTTCTTGATTGTTCCGTGTTTGATTCAATTTTCTAGTGTGAGTGTTCTGGTTTTCCCATGCTTTTCCAAATTTCCTGGCCTGATGATTTTGAGATCACTTTTGATCAAGCAAAACGATGTATTGTTGAGTGTCCATCTGAATCTCTCCCAAACCAGTTAGGTCCAAGTGATGTTAGTTTTGAAACTCGTGTTGTAGCCCACATTGTTGCAACTACTCTACTTCCTCGTACTCGTTCTTTCTCCACCTTCTCTCTAAGAGATACCTTTCTTGTTTATTGCCTTGTGACGAAACTTAAGATCAAACTGTCCTCCTGGGTCATCAATTTTATGATTGAAAGTGCTGATGATCCCACCAGTTTTCCCTATGGAATGGCCATCACTCACATTCTGGAAGCCTATAATACCTCCATCTCCGAATATCCCTTCATCTATGTTTCAAAATCTTACAATTCCAGAGCGTTTGCGAGTATGGGGTATATGTTTGTGAATGGATCGTGGGTTAAGAAATAAGAAGGTGAGGTCAAACATGTTCAACCTGATTCAAAGAACAAACCCTCTGTTTCCCATCATAGTCCTAGTGATCCTGAACTTGCTGAGAAACTAGCTGCCATTCACAATCAGTTGTCCACCATCAAAGAACTTCTTGCTGCTACTTTGTCTATTGTTGGACACATTCATGCAATTTCCAAAGAAATAGGGTCTGATGTTTCAAAGATAAGAGTTGCAGTTCTCAGAGTTAGGGAAAACGCAGTCAAGGCCTTCAAGGAGGTACACGATAGGCTTGGTGGAGTGACAGTCTAAAGCAATGCCAGCTTTAATCAACTGAAGGAGGCGATTTACAACAGTCTTACCTATTTCTTGAGTTGTTAATGTGGAAGTTTTAGACAATATTTTTTCGCTGTGTTGTTTTGGTCTGGATAACCAATCGTTGAATGACTTTTCTCTTTTCTTCTGTTTTGCCATAACTCTGCAAGCATATCATGCTATAAACTCTTGTTTTAGTATATAGTATGTTGTTCTTTTATCCCCTCTTTGCTGATGTCAAAAAGGGGGAGACATGATATATGTATATTCGTGCAGGTACATGCAGGGGAAGTCGACTAAAGGAACATGCAGGAGAAGCTGACTAACAGTAGTAGTCCCCACGACACCTCTTGAGGGGGAGTCATAGATCCTACTGAAGAAGTCTACTAAAGGAAGTGGTCTCAACAACACCTATTGAGGGGAAATCAACTGCACTCATTGAGGGGGAGTAAAATATAAGGAAGCCAACTGATGTTTATATATATTATTTTGTCATCATCAAAAAGGGGGTGTTAGGTTTTAGTTTTAATGATGAAAATAATATATTTTCTCATTGTATAAGAACCCAAGGAAAGCATCCAAGATTGAAGGAACCAATCAAAGGGACTCACAGAAAGCGTCCAAGACTGAATGAATCAATCAAAGGCAAGGAAATCAATCGAAGATTGAATGAAGCGGAAAAGAAGTAACGAACATCTTACAAGATGATCAATCAAGTTGCTATTACTGGAAGGACCAAAAATCAAGGAGAAAACCTGGCGCTATCAGGACCTGTAGAAGGAAAGCTATTAAAGTTCTCTCATCAAGGAAGAGCAACGACAAATAACCTTATTCTTGGAAAGAATCAATTTCTTTCCAAGGATCAAATCTCTTGAGTTGGAAAATCTCTTTAGAAACGGACTCCTACAAAGTAATACACATCCTTAAGCCTTAGAGAAATATACTTTGATCGAACCAAATACCCTCTCTTTGTTCTACTGCAAACAAACATTCTAGCTCTACTAGATCTGTCTTGTAACAAGTTAGAGAAGGAAGAGAGAAAAATACTGGTGATGCATTGTATAAAAAAGAAACAAGTGACATAGAAACCGAGCCATTGGTGTAAACCACACCATTCACGTTGTACTGAAGAAACTCATTCACTGAAAGAGAACTCCCTTGCAACCCAAGGGACTGGACTAGGATTCTGTCACGACCCAATTTTCCCTCTGTTGGGTATCGTGACGGCACCTAGTCTTAAGGACTAGGTAAGCCTATTATTAACAAACATCAATTATAATATAAGAATCGTTTAATTGCTTTTTGAAATAAATCTCAACACTTTACACTTTTTCCCAAAACCCGGTAAGTACAAGTCATAATCTTTAAAGAAATTAAACTAAAACTCCTAAAAATACCAGTGTTTAGATATAAGTACAACAGTGCAAACAGAAACATAAGATGGTGACTCCGAAACCGCGAACACTGAAGCGATTTTACATTGAGTCTCCACAACAGCAATCGCGCTGCTAACAATCAATCGACCGGCTATGCGAAAACCTGGAATCTGCACAAAAATATGCAGAAGAGTAGTATGAGCACAATACAGTGGTGCCAGTAAGTATCAATACTAACCTCGGTGAAGTAGTGACGATGACTAGTCAAGACACCCACTGGTCTAATAAATTAAATAGACATAAATATAGGAATGACAAAACATGACATCTATCTAAAGACTACACAATATACTTAACAACATAATAATACATTGCGGAAGAAAATACAACAAATAATCAACAGAACATCATAATAAGACACAGAAGAATGGACATGAATACAAGCCAAAAACCGGAAACCACAATACAGTAAGAACAAATAGTAAATCAGCACTGCAATAGTTTTCCACATCATGCCTTAGCCAGCAACCCCAAAAAATTGGTCAAATCTTCGAGTGTAACCTTTCACCCACAAGTTTATATTGAAAGCTTTTACAATATAATCATTTCAAATAGAAAATTTCTTTTGAAATATACTTCCTCAGAATATAAATATATTTTTCAGAAAGGAAATCCTCAAACGTAATTTCTTCAAGATAAATGTCTTTCAAACAGAGTTTCCTTCAAGATAAATACTTTTCAAATAATATCGTTCGAACATAGTTTCTTCAAGATAATCTACCGGGATTCCGTCCCGTAGTTAAGAATTAGTCATGCAGTACAGAGGGGATCTCCCACAATACGTATGTAGTCCCCAAAAGTAAATATGCAGTGCTGGAGGGATCTCCTAGAATACGTCTGTAGTCACCAAATGTAAATATACAGTTGTGATGACCCAAGGGGTCATTTTATAAAATTAGACTCCATTCCATGCTTAATAGACATAAAAAGACTAAAATTAAATACCTCAATTTGCGTGCACAGTCGGGGCGTGAAACCGAAAAGCTTGGATGCGAAAATATGAGAAATAGTGATTTTTTGAATTTAAATTTGATAAAAGTTGACTTTGGTCAACATTGTGGGTAAACGGACACGCATCCGTGTTCCGACGATCCCGAGAGGTCCGCAGTAAAATATGGCACTCAGGCGTATTCCCAGAAATGAATTCCGAGGTCCCAATCCTAAGAAATCAATTTTTGAAAGAAATTATTTTGCTAAAATGTTCATGAATTAAAGAAATAAAATAACGCTAAAAATCATTGGTATCGGATCCGTATTTTGGTTATGGAGCCCGGAACAACTTTGTTATGATATTTAGAGGTTAACTGTGAAATTTGGTGGAAAACAGAGTTTATTTAACGTGATTCGGACATCCGGTTGAGAAATTATGAACTTTAAGAATTTTTTGTTGAAAATTATGAGTTTTGAGGAATAATTTGATGTTTATGATAGTATTTTGGTGTTTTGATTACTCGAATAAGTCCATAATATGTTTCCGAGGTTGTGTGAACTTTTGGTTGGTGGTTCCGAGGGCTCGGGAAAGCTTCAGATAGGTTATGGGATGCCTTAGACGTAGGATCACAGTTGTTACAGGCCTAAGAAGTCAGGCCTCTGAACCTCTTAGCGCGGTCCACGGTCGCCCAAGCACGGTCTGCGGTGGTACCTTCGCAGCCGCGGTCGCCTCAGTGCGATCCGCGGTGGGGGAGTTTCAGCGAGTCAGCAGCAAGGCCTTCGCAGCCGCGGTCGCTCTAGCGCGGTCTGCGGTGGAGGTCTGGGAGGGGTGTCTATATAAACGGGATTTTTTAGTATTTTCTATTTTTTCAAAACCCTAAAAATATAAGAGGCGGTTTTCTAAACACTCTTTCTTCTCCATACCAATTGTAAGTGATTTCTAACTCGTTTTCTTTACTCCTTACAAGATTTCATCTTAGAATCTAAGGATTTTCATTGGGAAAATTGGGAATTTTGGGAAAAACCTAAGAACATTGAAACTTGGGAATTCCGACCTTAATTGGGGTCGGATTCCAAAACCAATCATATACTCGGGCTCGGGGGTGAATGGGTAATCGGGTTTTTGTCCGAACTTTGGATTTGGACCAAGCGGGCCCGGGGTAAATTTTTGATTTTTGGGGAAAACTTTAGAAAACCCTTCTCCATGAATTACAATTCATGCATTTGGAACTTATTGATATAATCAAGTCACTTGTGACTAGATACGAGCGAGTTGGTGGTGGAATCAAGGGGTAAGGCAGTAGTTGAGGCTTGAATTGGGTTCGTGACATCGAGGTAAGTGTTTGGCCTAACTTTAGCTTGAGGGAATAGGACTCCCCACTTGTTTGCTACGTGAATTGCATGTGTGTGGTGTATAGATGTGGTGACGAGTATCTATGCATCACCCAAATTTGTTGTTAAACATGATCCCCTTTCCTATTCCCCACTTATTTGATCATTATCTTAATTGTTATTTGTTCATTATGGCTTCGATGAATATTTGGCCTTGTTGATCTGTGTTAGAAATTGTTGTGATTATTTGGAAAGAGTATTGGTTGTTTGAGCTGGCTTCCTTGTGAGATGTATAACTGTACCGACTCGACCGGTCGTTTTTCGTATTCAGACCCCATTTCCCTAAATAAGACTTCCCGTATCGGCTTATAGTGATTTATGACTTGCGGGGACGGGTGGTTCGGGATTCATAAGTGTTTAGAGCATTATAGGAGCGCTTGGTTTCTTAAGGTTGGGTTTTAAGGCCAAGTTTGACTTCGGTCATCATTTTGAGTAAACGACCTCGGAATCCAGTTTTGACGGTTCTAGTAGCTTCGTATGATGATTTCGGACTTGTGCGTATGTCCGAAATGGGTTTTAGATGACCCGGGAGCGTTTTGATTCCAAATAGCGAAAATAGAGTTTCCTTAAGTTCATAATTTGGTTTGGAACGTGTTTTTGTGTTACCGAGGTCCGAATGGAATTCTGAGACAGTGAATAGTTCCGTTATGTCATTTATGACTTTCCTGCAAAATTTGGAGTAATTCTGAGTAGTGTAGGTTGGTTCGGCGCATTGAAATCGAATTCAAGAACTTGAATTTCCTTAAGTTTGATTCTAGGGGTTTTTAGGTGTGATTTTGAGTTTTAGCGTTGATTTGGGTACTCCTAAGGCTTGAGTGAGTCCGTAATATGATTTAGGACTTGTCGGTATAAGTGCACGGGTACTCGGGTGGGCCCAGGTGCCTCCTGGGCACCAAACAAGGCCAAAAACCAGCAGCTTCAATTGCTTGTGCACCAGGTCTGGTGTGACCGCAGGTGCGGTTGCCCAGATCACAGGTGCGAGATCGCCCTTGCGGTCAAGTCCTCGCAGGTGCGGCCCCGGGGAAGATAGTCCATATTCGCAGGTGCAGACCTTTCTCCGCAGGAGCTGATCCGCTGGTGCGGAAATCCCTCCGTAGGTGCGATCCCCAGCCTCCTTGCCAACTTCCGCAGGTGCGGTCCTCGAGCCGCAGGTGCTAGATCACTGAAGGCAGTGAGCTCATTTAATACGGGACTTAACAAATTTTCACCATTTCCTCTCCACCTTAGGCGCTTTTGAGAGCTCACAAGAGGGTGTTCGTCCTAGCTGCTAAGAGGTAAGTAATTTCCATTTAAATGTTGGTTTATTACATCAAATTTTAGGTAGATTAACACCCAATTAGTGCAAATCAAAGGGGGTTAGAGTGGAAACCTAGGGTTGATGAACTTTAGAAAATTTCACCACTTATCTACCATAAAATCATACAAAAACTATATATTAATGATCCTTAGGTTATGGGTGAGTGTATTCTTCTAAAATTTCCGGAATCCGAGAATGTGTGCCCGGGGGTGTATTTTGGGATTTCTTCAAGAATGATGAATTAGCTAAACTAGTAAGAGAATTCCATACTTTTTAAGTGTATATTAACGTATTTATATAACATTTGACTAGTTTCGAGTCCTCGGGTGTAAAGTTTGGAGTTTCGGGCGCGTTCTTGGTTCGAGAAGTAAGTTCTACACGAGGTGAGTCTCCTTTCCAACCTTGTAAGAGGGAATTGTTGCCATAGGTAAATGTAAAGAATTGAATTATCCTTATTTGCGGGGGCTACGCACGGGCCAAGTGACGAGAGTCCGTGCGTAGCTACTACTATGTTATGTAGGGTAGAATTTAGGATTCACAAGCATGGCTTTATGTGCCTTACCTGTATCTTTACATGTGTTCCTAGTTCCTTATTATCTCTGAATTGGACATGAGGATGTTAGGAAGTTATGTGTAAGTTTAAATGCTTAAATCTCTGTTTTCAAGTATAATCCATGATAAATTCTTGATAATTCTGTGTATGTATACGAGCACCCGTGTAGCATATATGATTCGTGAGCGGGGTAGCCTTATAATTATGTCAACCGCGTCGCATGATCGATTCGCGAGCGGGGTAATAGATGCATCTATGGCTCGAGCTGTTCGACCCTCGGCAATGCACATTTATTTTTGCGTCGCTTCGGCCGTACTCTTTGGCATATTATGTGCTATGTATTTGACTGAGAGTCTTGTTATTATTAAATAAATTACTCCATGTGTAATGGGAACTTGAGACTTTTGTAATAATTGTTATTTGACTCATGAGAATAAATTGCAGTTTTATATAATTGATACTTCATGCCTTAGTGATATCCATGACTGCTATTCCTGTCTAGATTTATTTAATCATGTATTTGTTATTGACCCTAGTAAGTATGATGTCTACCTCTCGTCACTACTTCTTCGTGTTTAGATGGGATACTCACTAGGTACATATTTGTTTATATGTACTCATGCTACGCTTATGTACTTAATTGTACAGGTTCTGAGAATGGTGCATCTGGTTATCACATCGGAGCGCGATCTTGAGGGTACTTTCTGGGTTAGACTACACGGTGAGCTGCTCTTCCTAGCGTTCCTTAGCAGCACTGTGGAGTTTCTATTATTTTTTGATATTTTTGTCTACCCCTTCAGACAGTTGTACATTGATTTTGTCTATTTTGTATATTCCACTAGTCGCCTATGGACTTGTGACACTAGGTCTTGACACATGTAGTTGGTTTTCCTCGTATTTTTCTATACAGTATATGTTGGTAAACGATCTTTTGCATTTCATTTAATCAATTTGCATCACATGACCATTTTCTTTAAATGATTTCCTATCTAAAAATTTGGCAAGTACTTAAATATCCAACTAAGTGAAGTAACTTCGATAGTGAACTAGTATTGGCTTGCCTGACTCCGGTGTTGGGCGCCATCACGACCTAAGAAGGAATTTGGGTCGTGACAACATGGTATCAAAGATCTAGGTTCACATAGGTATCACAGGTCACAGGCAAACCTAATAGAGTCTTGCGGATCGATACAGAGACGTCTGTATTTATCTTCAGGAGGCTATAGGGTGTTAGGAAACCTCTCTTTATTCACATTCTATCGTGCAGTCGATGGTTTACCAAATCTTGTTCTTCTATTCTCTCACAAATGGTGAGGACTCGTGCAGCTGACGTTCCTGACCCGGGAGATGCCGCTACCCCCGCTGTTCGAGGCCGTGGCAGAGGCTGGGGGAGGGCACTGACCCATGGTAGGGGACAAGGGCGTCCCAGAGTTGTTCCATTAGCACCCCCAGCGGAGGATCCCATTACTGAGGAGCAGGGTGAGGTGCCCCCAGCAGATCCCACTCCGATGGATTTCATGAATGCACCAGGCTTCCAGGAGGTCATGGGTCGTATGATGCACTTCATGGTCACTATGACCCAGGCTGGTTTATTTCCAGTGGATCCTGCCACATCTCAGGCATGAGGGGGAGTTCAGACCCTTACCACCCAAGACGCAGGTCATGCAGCGGCAGTATATCAGACTCCGGGTACTCTTCCTGTGGGCGGAGCACAGCTGGTAGCAGCAGCACCTGAGCTTAGACCAGCTATGGACGACGATCCGCAGAAGTTACTCGATAGATGGACTCGATTGCACCCTCCTGTCTTCGGAGGTGAGAGGGGCAAGGATGACCAGGACTTCATTGATAGGTGCAGGGACAGACTGCACAACATGAGGATTCTGGAGTCCCATAGAGTTGATTTCACTACTTTCCAGCTAGAGGGCAGGGACCGCAGATGGTGGCAGTCATTTATCCTTGGTAGGCCAGCAGGTTCCCTTTCTCTCACATGGGATCAGTTCATTCAGCTTTTCTTGGACAGGTATATTCCATCCTCAGAGAGGGAAGAGTTGCAGTATCAGTTTGAGTAGCTGGAGCAGGGGCAGATGTCGGTGTCAGACTACGAGGCCAGGTTTTCTGAGTTGTCTCGTCATGCCCTTATGGTTCTTCCTACTGATGCTGAGAGGGTGCGGAGATTTGTAGCTAGGCTGCACTCGGGTATTAGGGCCAACATGGCCCGAGAGGTAGAGATGGGTACTCCCTATCAACTTGTGGTTAAGATAGCTCATCGGATTGAGGGTTATCAATCGAGGGGCAGAAAGCAGGGTCAGCAGGATAAGAGAGTCAGATTTTCTGGAGATTTCAGAGGTGCCCCAGGCAGGGGCAGGGGTCAGTTCAGCAGAGGCCAGCCTAGCAGGCCTCTATATTTAGCTTCTCCACCACCTCCCCGTGGTGTCCCAGTGAGACCTTATTTAAGCGCCATGCCGGAGAGTTCTTACCGCCCACCAGCCATTCAAGGTTACTCTGGCGGGTATTCAGGTCATCAAGGGTCTTCTAGTCCTTACTTTAGTGCCATGCCAGAGGGTTCTCACCGTCCCCAAGCTATCTAGGGTTCTTCTTCAGGGCAGTAGGCCATGCCACTAGTGAGGTGTTATGAGTGTAGGGAGTTAGGCCATACGAGGAGGACTTGTCACAGGTTTCGGGTCAGGGCTGTTCAGCAGAGTTACCAGCCTACATACTCAGCACCAGTGCCCCGTCTACCCAAAGGTGGAGGACAGGTTGGTAGAGGTTGTCCTAGAGGTGGAGGCCAGGCAGGGGGAGCTCAACTAGCTCCTATTCAATCCAGCGGAAGTCAGTCTTCAGGTACACCAGCCAAATTCTATGCTATTTCGGCCCGAGCAGATGCAATTGCCTCAGATGCCGTGATCACAGGTACTATTTCAGTATGCGATAGGGAGGCATTAGTACTATTTGATCCAGGGTCCACTTATTCATATGTGTACGCCTTATTTGCTTGTATTCTAGATGTTCCTCGCGAGTCCTTGGATTCTCTTATATGTGTGTACATTCCTGTGGGCGATTCTGTGGTGGTAGACCGGATCTATCGGTCTTGTCTAATCACCTTCTGTGGTTTCGAGACTAGAGCAGACCTCTTGTTGCTCGACATGGTTAATGTTGAGATTAGTTTGGGGATGGATTGGCTAGCCCCCTATCATTCCATCTTGGATTGTCATGCTAAGACGGTTACTTTGGCCATGCCTGAGTTGCCTAAGCTGGAGTGGAGAGGTTCCTCAGTTAGTGCAGCCAGTAGAGTTATTTCCTTCCTGAAGGCTCGACATAAGGTCGAGAAGGGTTGTCTGGCGTATCTTGCTTATGTGCGGGACACCACCGTCGAGTCTCCGATGATTGATTCGGTGCCAGTTGTTCGAGAGTTTGCTAATGTCCTTCAGACATTCCGGGCATGCCTCTGGATCGTGATATCGATTTCTGTATTGATGTAGCTCCAGGCAATCAGCCTATTTCTAGTCCCCCGTACCGTATGGCTCCAAAGAAATTGAAGGAATTGAAGGAGAAGCTTGAGGAGTTTTTGGGTAAGGGGTTTATCAGACCGAGTGTATCGTCGTGGGGTGCTACAGTTCTATTTGTAAAGAAGAAAGATGGGTCTATGCGGATGTGTATTGATTACCTCCAGTTGTACAAGGTAACTATTAAGAACAAGTATCCACTGCCGTGCATTGATGATTTGTTTGAGCCAGTTGCAGAGTGCTCGTGTGTTTTCTAAGATTGATTTGAGATCGGGGTATCACCAGCTAAAGATTCGAGCCTCGGATGTTCCGAAGACTGCTTTTCGTACGAGATATGGCCATTATGAGTTCCTAGTGATCTCCTTTGGCTTGACTAATGCCTCAACAGCATTCATGGACTTGATGAATAGGGTGTTCAGGCCGTATAATGATTCCTTTGTAATTGTTTTCATTGATGACATCTTGATTTACTCATGTAGCCTGGGCGAGCACGAGCACCATTTGAGATTTGTGCTCCGGACCGTGCGGGAACATAAGCTATGTGCTAAGTTCTCCAAGTGTGAGTTCTGGTTGGATTCCGTGGCATTTTTGGGGCATAAAGTATCCGGAGAGGGTATCAAGGTTGATCCTCAGAAGATTGAGGCAGTTTCGAGTTGGCTGCGTCCTACTTCAGCTACAGAGATCATAAGTTTCTTGGGTCTAGCAGGCTACTATCGACGATTTGTGAAGGGATTTTCATCCATTGCATCCCCACTGACTAGGTTGACTCAGAAGGATGCCCCATTCTGATGGTCTGACGAGTGTGAGGCGAGCTTTCAGAAGCTCAAGGCAGCATTACCCTCAACACCATTTTTAGTATTGCCTTCCGGTTCTGGGATGTATACAGTATATCACGACGCTTCACGCGTTGGCTTGGGATGTGTGTTGATTCAAGAAGGGAGAGTGATTGCTTATGTTTCGCGCCAGCTGAAGGGTCATGTGAAGAATTATCTGGTGCACGATTTGGAGGCACTACTTGTATGGGGTATCTTGCGAGGTTTATACAGACCACCGCAGTTTGCAACACTTGTTCAAGCAGATGGATCTTTATTTGAGGCAGCGCAGGTGGCTTGAGTTGCTGAAGTATTACGACATCACCATTCTTTATCACCCGGGCAAGGCGAATGTGGTAGCAGATGCTTTGAGCAGGAAGGCGGGGAGTATGGGTAGTTTGGCTTACATTGCAGTGGAGGAGATACCTCTAGCTTTGGACATTCAGTCCTTGGCTAACCGCTTGGTGAGATTAGATCTTTTAGAGCCTCGTCAATTTCTAGCCCATGTGGTTGCTCTGTCTTCGTTATTGGGAGAGATCAAGGCTTGACAGTATGATGATCCATGTTTGTCAGAGCTACGGGAGATAGTGGTTCAGGGTGGTGCCAATGAGGTTACTATTGGCGAGGATGGTGTTCTAAGACTTCAGGGTCGTTTGTGTGTTCCTAATGTTGATGGCTTGAGGCAGAGGATTCTAGAAGAGGCACACAGTTCTCGGTATTCTGTTCATCCTGGTGCTACGAAGATGTATCGTGATTTGAAGCAGCATTTCTGGTGGAGACGGATGAAGAGGGACATTGTGGAGTATGTGGCTAGGTGTCTTAATTGCCAGCATGTTCAGTATGAGGACCAGAGGCCAGGAGGCCTACTTCAGTAGATGCCCATTCCTGAGTGGAAGTGGGAGCGCATTACTATGGACTTCGTGGTTGGGTTGCCTCGGAGTTTGCGGAAGGTTGACGCGGTTTGGAGCATTGTGGATAGATTGACCAAATCGGCGCATTTCATTCCTGTAGCTACTACTTATACTTCTGAGAGGCTAGCCAAGATCTACATTCAGGAGATAGTCCGGTTACACGGTGTTCCAGTGTCAATTATATCAGATCGAGGTCCTCAGTTCACCTCGCACTTCTGGAGAGCATTGCATAGTGAGATGGGTACCCAAATAGATCCCAGCATAGCATTTCACCCTCAGACTGATGGCCAGTCGGAGCGTAGAGTTCATATATTAGAGGGCATGCTCAGGGCATGTGTGATTGACTTTGGAGGTCAGTGGGACCAGTTATTGCCTTTGGCCGAGTTTGCTCACAATAATAGTTATCAGTCCAACATCGAGATGGCTCCATTTGAGGCTTTATATGGTCGGCGATATCGTTCTCCTATCGGGTGGTTTGAGCCTGGTGAGGCTAAGCTATATGGCACGGACCTGGTGAGAGATGCCTTGGAGAAAGTAAAGTTAATTCAGAAGAGGCTCCGTACAGCACAGTCCATACAGAAGAGTTACGCGGATCAGAAGGCTCGTGAAGTATCATTTATGGAGAGAGATAAGGTACTGTTGAAGGTCTCGCCGATGAAAGGTGTTATGAGGTTCGAGAAGAAGGGCAAGCTGAGCCCAAGGTTTATAGGACCTTACGAGATGTTGAGGCGAGTTGGAGAGGTTGCTTATGAGCTTTATTTACCTCCCAATTTATCATGGCTTCATCCAGTATATCATGTATCCATGCTCCGGAGATACCACGCTGACTTCTCTCACGTGGTTGATTTCAGCACTATTCAATTGGATGAGTGATTGGGTTACGAGGAGGAGCCAGTTGCTATTGTTGATAGACATGATCGCCAGTTGAGATCCAAGAGAGTTTCCGCCGTAAAGGTTCAGCAGATGGGCCAACCGGTGGGAGTCCGAGGAGGACTTGCGGAGCAGATATCCGCACTTATTAAGCACATCAGGTATGATTCTAGACTCGTTCGAGGACGAACGCTTGTTTAAGAGGTAGAGAATGTAACGACCCGACTGGTCATTTTGCGTATTCGGATCCCGTTCCCCTAAATAAGACTTCCCGTAGTGGCTTATAGTGATTTATGACTTGCGGGGACGGGAGGTTCGGGATTCAGAAGTGTGTAGAGCAATTTAGAAGTGCTTGGTTTCTTAAGGTTGGGTTTTAAGGCCAAGTTTGACTTCGGTCAACATTTTGAGTAAACGACCTCGGAATCGCATTTCGACGGTTCCAGTAGCTTCGTATGATGATTTCGGACTTGTGCGTATGTCCGGAATGGGTTTTAGATGACCCGGGAGCGTTTCAACGCCAAATAGCAAAAATAGAGTTTCCTTAAGTTCATAATTTGGTTTGGAATGTGTTTTTGCGTTACCGAGGTCCGAAGGGAATTCCGAGATCGGGAATAGTTCTGTTATGTCATTTATGACTTTCCTGCAAAATTTGGAGTCATTCCGAGCAGTGTAGGTCGGTTCGGCGCATTGAAATCGAATTCAAGAACTTGAATTTTCTTAAATTTGATTCTAGGGGTTTTGAGGTGTGCTTTTGAGTTTTAGCGTTGATTTGGGTGTTTCGAAGACTCGATCGAGTCCATAATATGATTTAGGACTTGTTGGTATAAGTGCACGGGGGCTCGGGTGGGCCCAGGTGCCTCCCGGGCACCAAACATGGCCAAAAACCAGCAGCTTCAACTGCTGGTGCACCAGGTCTGGTGTGACCGCAGGTGCGGATGCCCAGATCGTAGGTGCGACACCGCCCCTGCGGTCAAGTCCTTGCATGTGCGGCCCTAGGGAAGATGGTCCATATCTGCAGCTGCGGACGTTTCTCCGCAAGAGAGGATCCGCTGGTAATGAAATCACTCTGCAGGTGCGATCCGCAGCCTCCTTGCAACTTTCGCAGGTGCGAGCCTTGGCTCGCAGGTGCGAGATCACTGAAGGCAGTGAGCTCATTTAATACGAGACTTAACCAATTTTCACCATTTCTTCTCCACCTTAGGCGATATTTAGAGTTCACAAGAGGGTGTTCGGCCTAGCTGCCAAGAGGTAAGTAATTTCCATTTAAATGTTGGTTTACTACATCAAATCTTAGGTAGATTAACACCCAATTAGTGAAAATCAAAAGGGGTTAGAGTGGAAACCTAGGGTTGATGAACTTTAGAGAATTTCACCACTTATCTACCATGAAATCATACAAAAACTATATATATATTAATGATCCTTAGGTTATGGGTGAGTGTATTCTTCGAAGATTTCCGGAATCCGAGCATGTGGGCCTGGGGGTGTATTTTGGGATTTCTTCAAGAATGATGAATTAGCTAAACTAGTAAGATAATTCCATACTTTTGAGTGTATATTAACTTATTTATATAACATTTGACTAGTTTCGAGTCCTCGGGTGTAAAGTTTAAAGTTTTGGGCGCGTTCTTGGTTCGAGAAGTAGGCTCTACGCAAGGTGAGTCTCCTTTCCAACCGTGTAAGAGGTAATTGTCCCCATAGGTAAATGTAACGAAATGAATTATCCTTATTTGTGGGGGATACGCACGCGCCAAGTGACGAGAGTCCGTGCGTAGCTACTACTATGTTATGTTGGGTAGAATTTAGGATTCACAAGCATGCCTTTATGTGCCTTACCTGAATCTTTACATGTGTTCCTAGTTGCTTATTATCTATGAATTGTACATGAGGATGTTAGGAAGTTATGTGTAAGTTTAAATGCTTAAATCTCTGTTTTCAAGTATAATCCATGATAAATTCCTGATAATTTTGTGTATGTATACGAGCACTCGTGTCGCATGTGTGATTCGTGAGCGGGGTAGCCTTATAATTATGTCAACCGCATCTCATGATCGATTCGCGAGCGGGGTAATAGATGCATCTATGGTTCGAGTCGTTCGACCCTCGGCAGTGCACATTTATTTTTGCGTCGCTTCGGCCGTACTCTTCGGCATATTATGTGCTATGTATTTGACTGAGAGTCTTGTTATTATTAAATAAATTACTCCATGTGTAATGGAACTTGAGAATTTTGTAATAATTGCTATTTGACTCATGAGAATAAATTGCAGTTTTATATAATTGATACTTCATGCCTTAGTGATTTCCATGACTACTATTCCTGTCTAGATTTATTTAATCATGTATTTGTTATTGACCCTAGTAAGTATCACGTCTACCTCTTGTTACTACTTCTTCGAGTTTAGACGGGATACTCACTAGGTACATATTTATTTATATGTACTCATGCTACGCTTTTGTACTTAATTGTACATGTTCTGAGGCTGGTGCATCTGGTTATCATACCGGAGCGCGATCTTAAGGGTACTTTAGGGGTTAGACTACACGGTGAGCTGCTCTTCCTGGCATTTCTCAGCAGCACTGTGGAGTTTCTATTATTTTTGGATATTTCTGTCTACCCCTTCAGACAGTTGTAC
This sequence comes from Nicotiana undulata, assembly GCA_005239495.1. NCBI lineage: Eukaryota > Viridiplantae > Streptophyta > Magnoliopsida > Solanales > Solanaceae > Nicotiana > Nicotiana undulata. The sequence continues at coordinate 31,763 of MDKH01192294.1, forward strand.
ATTTAATTTGTCTATTTTGTATATTCCACTAGTCACCTGTGGACTTGTGACACTAGGTCTTGGCACACATAGTTGGTTTTCCTAGTATTTTGCTATACTGTATATGTTGGTAATCGATCTTTTGCGTTTCATTTAATCAAGTTGCATCACTTGACCGTTTTCTTTAAATGTTTTCCTAACTAAAAATGTGGCATGTACTTAAATATCCAACTAAGTGAAGTAACTTCGGTAGTGAACTAGTGTTCGCTTGCCTGACTCCGGTGTTGGGCACCATCACGACCTAAGTAGGAATTTGGGTCGTGACAATAACGGTTGAGAGGTTTGGCATTATTTTTATGAATTATATATATATATATATATCTTTACGTTCATGTTGGTCTCGTCTTGATAATATTGAGGAAGTTATGAGAAATGCCGTCTAACTGTTTCGTAATTGTTTAGGTTCACGTGGTTATTGGGTTTCATTGAGTTACTTCCAATTGTTCTTGCAAGTGTGTTAAAATGTTGGCTATTCTCTTGAGTTTATTATAGTATTTAAAGACTGGGCTGGATTGACAGCGTTACGGTTTTTACTTATATTCTTGTTGGTTTCTTGGTTGAGAGGTTATTAATGAAGTCATGAGAAAAATGCAGTTTTGCTACCAAGATTTTACCCACGGATAAGCATAAAACTAAATCTAGATCAAACATGGCTAATTGATAATAACAAGAGTTATTCCTATCGCTTCTTTTAAAATTCTTTTTAGGCTTTACTAATGTAATCAGACGTAGCAGAACTAACTTTTTTGTGCTGTAAAAGAGGTAGGTGAAATCATATGTTAACAACTTATATAAGCATTGCATTAGGCCAATATGCCTTCTTGGAATTATGAGGGTATTCTGGTCACTTTTGTCTAAATTGACCGCATTATTCTGGCATTATGCACATTTGTAAGACAAAATGAGAATAACATGTCTAGCCAGATCCACAAAACGAGTCTCGTACTGAGTCACAGTCATGTTGCCCTGCTGTAGTCGCTCAAACTGACGACGCTTATCCTCTCGAGTAGTGACAGGTAAGAACTTCTCCAAAAAGAGATGAGAAAACTGATCCCAAGTCAGAGCAGGTGATCCCACTAGCCTAGTCAACAAATAATCTCTCCACCATTTCTTGGCGGAACCAGTCATCTAAAAAGCTGCAAAATCGACCCCATTGGTCTCCAAAATACCCATATTACGCAACACCTCATGACAACTATCCAGATATTCCTGAGGGTCCTCCGAAGTAGCACCACTGAAATGGACAGGGAATAGCTTAATGTAGACTGAACTGGAGTGTGGGTAGTAGGAGTCGGGACCCCTCCTCAAGCCTGAGATACGACTGCTACAACAGGAAAGGTGTCAGTCTGGGCGACACTCTCCTTAAGGTCCACTAAACGGACCAAAGCATCCTGAAGAACTGGGGTAGCAATAAACCCCTCGGGAACGTGAGCTGGTCCCGCTGGGACAGTCTGAGCCGGAACCCCCTCATTAATCTCAATCTGGGGTTCCTCAATTGTGGATGCTGCCTGAGCAATGGGCTGAGTCCTGCCCCTGCCCTGGCCTCTGGCGTGGCCTCGGACTCTGCCCCTAGTAGGAGCTGTTGCTGCTGGAGGTCCGTATTTCTGGTCAGCGGAAGATGAAACACGTGTTCTCACCATCTGCGAGAGAATAGAAGAATCCAACTCAGAATTTGAGGTACAAGAATTCGCACGATAGAATAGAAATAAAAATGGAGTTGTTTCCTAA
>ML254913.1:0-34805 GCA_005239495.1 Nicotiana undulata
GTTGGCTTGCCTAACCCCACCGTTAGGCGCCATCACGACCTGGACCGGTTCTGGGTCGTGACAAATTATATATATACATCATAATATACATCAACCTATACCATTTTTTATATGTATTTTATATCACACATAAATTATATATATACATCATAATATATATAAACAAACAAAATATACCATACTTATTCTTTAAATTTGTGTATTTTATACATTATATATACCACTATTATATAATTTATCACATATATCATTATAATAGAAAATATATAAGAATCATCGATCGAAGTTATAACATGTAGGTTTAAATACATATAAACAAACAAAATATACCATATATATAGGCTCCGCTCCATTACAATTTGCTCCATTAGATGACAAATAAAATATACTATACATATTCTTTAAATTTGTGTATTTTATACATTATATATACCACTATTATATAATTTATCACATATATCATTATAATAGAAAATATATAGAATCATCGATCGAAGTTATAACATGTAGGTTTAAATACATATAAACAAACAAAATATACCATACATAAGCTCCGCTCCATTACAATTTGCTCCATTAGATTAGATGACAATATATATTTAAATAACTTATATGTGTTATTTTCAATACGTGGTGGAAAAAGAAAAGCAAAGAAAAAGAGAAGACTGTTATGAAATAATAAAAGAAGAAGAAGACTATTGCAAAAAAAAATAGGGAGAGAGAATTTTTATTGATTTTGGGATCAATTACAATGGAACAGAACCCCTTTATTTAAAGAGAAAAAGTGACTTAGCCACCAAGTAACAAACCCTAAAATCTCTCTAAAATATAGACATTCACCATAAATAAAATACTATTTATAACACTCCCCCTTGAATGTCTATCCAACAGATAATGTGCCTCGTTAATACCTTAACTAAAATAAAACCTAGTGGGAAAAAAATTCAAGAGAAGAAAAAAAAAGTACACATGTTTAGAAATACGCCTTTTGGTTGCCTCATTAAAAATCTTGCAAGGAAAACCCAATAGGACAAAACCTTTTAAAGAAAAAAGAGTACAACGTGTATTAACTCCCCCTGATGAGAGCATCAAGTCACATCTTTGAGCCTTCGCATCCAATCTTGTACACTACATTCTTGAAGGTTGATGTCAGCAGAGATTTGGTGAATAAATCATCCATATTAACTCCAATGAATATGTTGCACCTTGAAAATTCTCGCTATCACATTATCATGCTTATAGTTATAGCAAGATACAAATGTGCACAAATTATACTTAGGATGTAGTGTTTCATGACAAGAATTTTATATGCTTTAAGCGATTTAAATCCTTTAAGGATTTTCATATAAGTCATATAATATAATTTAATTATATGCATATCAAGTTTTCATGTCATCCTAGACAAATAAGATATCGAAAACTGATTGCACATATCACTGACTTTATACTTTCAAGCAGGGGTGTTCAAATGAAATGGAAAAACCGATCCGAACCGGTAAACCGAGTTAGTAAACCGATAATCACTTGGTTTGGTTTGGTTTAAATTTAAATTTTAAAAAAACGATAATAGTTGGTTTGGTTTGGTATTAAACTCCCAAAATATCGGACCAAACCGACAATATATATATATAGATATATATAATTTTGGCTCATCCCTAGTCCAATACTAATATAGTCAAGTAGAGAAGAAAATCCCTAGCCTAATTGGCCCATAGCCCATTTAAGTTTAAGATAAAATAGAATTCTGTGGTAAACAGAAAAGTAAAAACCCTAGTTAAAAAGCAAATTTCCATCATATAACGAAAGCCAAAGTACTCACAATTTTAAGCAAAGGAACAATATTATTTCAAGTTTTTCTTAGTTCTTGCCATCAATAATGGCAACCCCGGTAAGAAGTACTACTTTAATTTTTAACTTTCAATATATTTTCTATTTTTCTAATGTGTTTGCGACAAACAGAAAACAGATAAATTGGGTATTTTGGTTTTTAATTGATTGTGGTTATTATCTTTTAAACTAGCTTTTTACTTGTTTTGCATCTCTTCTCTTATTTATTTCTGCTTTAGAAATCAATTTTGTCCCTTGTTGGCTAAAATTTTGGCAACTATGTTTCTTGTGAATTTTTTGTTCCATTTCAATTTCTAGTCATTCTATGTCTTTGAACTTTCATGAGCAAGTACTCTTTTCTAAATTTGATTTCCTCTCTTCTATTATTGTCTAAACTAACTAAAAGTTGTGACTTTTTTTCAGATGGAAACTGAAAATACTCCAAAAGAGTTGGAACCAGTAAAGGTAATCAACAAAATCTCTTCAACTATATTGTTGAAACCTGAGCTTAATGCTAACAACTCCCCTGATAATATTCCTAATCCTCCTTAGAAGCATAAAATAACAACTCCTTGTGACTCTGATAGTAGCCTTGTTAGTAGTGGCAGGGAAACATCTGGAGTTTGAAAGTACTTTTCCAAGTATCTTGATAAATAGTGTATGACTAGGGCGAAATGCAACTACTGTTCTAAAAACTTTGCGTCTGAAAGTAAGAATGAAACTTCAACAAAATGGAAGCATTTAAATGAAGTTTGTCCTAAATCTCCATTTAGAATTATTGACAGAAAGCAATCAACACTCAAGCCAATTAGAAAATGGGAACAAACATATAGTACATGTACTTTAGAAAAGGTTATGTTTAATGTTAATGAGATTAGGAGAGCCATTGCTAAGTTTGTCATTATCGACGAACAACCTTTTAAAGTTATTGAAGGAGAAGGTTTTAAGAGATTAATGGCAGTTGCTTTGCCTAATTTTCAATTACCTTCTCGTCTGACTGTTGCTAGGCAATGTTTGAAAATATATCAAGAGGAGAAAGAAAAGCTTAAAAAGCTTATTCAGAATCAACGTGTATGTCTTACTAGTGATACATGGACGTCACTTCAAAATTTAACTTATATGGTTATTACTGCTCATTGGATTGATGATGATTGGAACTTGAAAAAGAAAATTCTCAACTTTTTCAAACGTCAGATCATAAAGGTGAGACAATTGCTAAGGGGATTGAAGAATGCTTGTTAGACTGGGGTATTGAGAACATATTTACGGTGACCCTAGATAATGCAAATGCTAATGATGCTGCAATTAAACACTTGAAAATAATGATTGAGGATTGGAAAGGAGGCATCTTAGGAAATGAGTTCTTACATGTTAGACGCAATGCTCATATTCTAAATTTAATCGTGAAAGAAGGGCTAACTGAACAAAATGAGTCCATTTCTCGAGTAAGAAATGCTGTCAAATATACTAAGTCCTCAGCTGGAAGGTTTGATTCTTTAAGTGATTTGTTGAGAAGGCTAAGATTGACACTCATGGACTTTTGACTTTAGATATTGAGACTAGGTGAAACTCCACATATATGATGCTAGATACAACTGTAAAGTTTGAAAAAGCATTTTCAAGAATGTATAATGATGATCATTACCTCAAATATTGTTTAGAGACGAATAGTATGGGAGGACAACCATCTATGGATGATTGGAAGAATGTTAAAGTTTTTATTAAGTTCCTTGAGATATTCTACAGGTCACTTTGAAATTCTCAGGAACTTCATATGTTACTTCTAATTCCTTTTTTCATGAGATCTTTAATCTCCAGAATTTTATTCGAAAATATTCTCATAGTGAAGATTCTATTTTGAGTGGCATGGATGAAAAGATGAACGTTAAATTCAAAAAATATTGGGGTACTTTTGAAAGTATGAACAAGTTATTATTTGTTGTTATTGTTTTGGATCCGCGATATAAGTTGGAGTATGTGGAATTTCTTTTCAACAAGTCTTTTGGTAGTTTGGAGGGAGGCCAACAATAAAAAAAGTTGATGGATACTTTGACTCGCTTGTATGACCATTACTAGACTTCTTTTTCAGAGACTTCCAATGATAGAACTGGTGGTCAAACAAGGTTGATGGATGACATTGATGTCCTGGACAGTGACAAGATGTGGCAATCACAATGGAAGAAATATTTGGCAGATGAAGTCAATATTGAAAATAAATCTGAACTTGAGAAGTACTTAGTAGATGATTTGAAAAAGACCAACGATTTAAATATTTTGGCTTGGTGAAAAGTTTCATATGCTAGATATCCAATTATCTCTAGAATTGCAAGAGATGTTCTTTCTATTCCTGTTTCTACTGTTACATATGAATCTGCTTTTAGCTTTGGTGGTCGAATTCTTGACTCTTATCGAAGTTCTTTATCACCGAAGACGGTAGAAGCTCTTATTTGCACTCAGCAATGGTTAAGATCAACTTATAAAGAATACAAGCTTGAAGATCTTTTAGAAGAAATTCAGAATCTTGAGATAGTTGAAAAGGGTAAATTTAAACATTTAACTCTTTTGAATATATTTTTTTATATTTTTAAAGCTTTAAGGCCTAATATGTTAATTTTTTTCTTTTTCAGAATATGCTGGCATAACTTTGAGTATTGATTAATTTTGAGATTTCAACTGAAACTGGTAATGCATGCAACTAGTAGTAGTAGTTTGTTTGATGAACTTGTTCTTTTGACGTAACTTTAATTGAGGATATTTTGCACTTTGGCAGTAAAATTTTAATTTTACTATTATTTTAATTGAGGTTTACTTTGTAAGGTGTTTTGATTCTTATTTTACTGTAGTTATTTTCTATGGAATGAGAATGAAAATAGCATGGTATCAAGCTGGTTTTGATATTAGTATTTTCAGCTCTATGTTACGACTATGTTTGATTGTTTGATGAAGGCTTATGGGTTGAGGCTTCATGATTGTTTAGATGTTATGCTTCCTTGTTTTGGTGTTCTACTTGATAATTTTCTATTATAAAATATTAGTATTCTAAATTTTGTGTTCTGTTGCAAACTTGCAAAAGATAATGCTTCCTTTTTTTCACATTAATATATACAATATGAAGTGTTTGCCCACTTGACTGATCTTAGAAAAAAGCTTTATGTTTAAAAAACATTGCCTAATTGATGAGCTATTTGTAGTTGTTGGTGATGCCACCAATTTAGTCACAAGCTCCTTATGTTTCTCTTTCCTATATCTCGTTTTTATTTTTATTTTTTTAATCAATTTCATTCATTATAAACTATATCTTTAAAATCGAAAAATCCACAAAAACCAAACCAAACCGATAAAATCGATAAAATTGAAACCGATAAAATTTATACTATATTGGTTTGGTTTGGTTTGAAAATTAAAAAAATCACTTTAGTTGGTTTGATTTAGCTTTAAGCAAAAACCGAGCCAAACCGAGCCATGAACACCCCTACTTTCAAGTGTTTGAACTACATGTCTTTCATATGAAACCAATTCTATTTGAATTGTGTCTCTTCCATTTGGCCAATATTTTTGTGTTTGTATTAGACTTGAGGTCCTCATATATACTTAGCGCTATCATAGATGTCGACGACGAACATTTTATATCGGTTCCAATATTTTTCATAAAGACATAACATAAAGATCTCTTCATTCATATTTTCAGGTATCTGAACCTCTCTTGAGATTTTATGAAGTATTATGTCATGTGATCTTCTAGATCACTTTCCTCCTTATTGTGATCATTTTGACCATTTTCTCATCTTCTTTATCAAAATTTTTATTTGAAACCGATTTGTCTATATGCTTTAAGCGTACCATAGACTTTGTATTTCTAGGAGTTAATAGGAGCATTTGCAATGGAAGTATAGTTACTTTCTTTGGGTCAGCAAATGCGCCTGGCATGTTGTAACGACCCGGTCGGTTGTTTCGAGAGTTATAGCCGTGTTTTCCCGTTTCTACTTCTTTTTGTGTTCTTCAGCTATATTACGACATGTTGGGTCTGTTGGTTTGGGTCGAGAGTGGTTTCAGAAAGGATTTGAGACACTTAGTCTCTTTTGTGAAGGCATAAGTTTGGAAAGTTGATTGAATGTTGACTTATGTGTGAACGATCTCGGATGTGAATTCAGATGGTTCTGTTAGCTCCGTTAGGTAATTTTGGACTGGGTAGTACGTCCATGATGTGATTTGGAGGTTCGTGGTAGAATTAGGCTTCAACTGGCGAAAGTTAGAAATTTTGCGATTTTGGTCGGCTGTGGAAAATTTGATATCGGGGTTGGATTGGGATTCCATAAGTTGAAGTAGGTTCGTGGAGTCATTTTTGACGTGTGTGAAAAAGTTGAGGTCATTTGGCAGTGATTTGATATGTTTCGGCGCCATTTGCAGAATTTTTAAGTTTAGAAGTTTTTAGGCTTGAATCCGAGGGTAATTTGGTGTTTTGATGTTGTTTTGAGTGTTACGAAGGTTCAACTAATTTTGTATGTTGATATATGACTTGTTGGTGTGTTTGGTTGAGGTCCCGAGCGGCTCGAGACAATTTTGGGTGATTGACGGAACAAGTTTGAAATTTGAGGAATGCTGAAGTTGAACTCAGTTGTCATAACCGCATATGCGGAGTGGGAACCGCATGTGCGAGCCCGCAGAAGCGGAGAAGGAGCCGCAGATGCGGCCAAGGTTGAGGTTGGCTGGAAGCATAGGTGCGAGATTTGGAGCGCACCTGCGAGACCGCAGGTGCGATAGTTGGACCGTAGAAGCGGATTTTGAAGGAGTAAGTGGGATCCGCACATGCGATGAATTTTTTGCAGATGCTGCGTCGTAGAAGCGACTGTTGGACTGCATATGCGGTATCTCTGGGAATAAAGTATAAATTTCAAACTTCGCAAATTTTGGTTCACTCTTCACCATTTTCAGTCGGTTTTGAAGCTTTTGGGAGTGATTTTGAAGAGGGATTCAAGGGTTATAAGAGAGGTAAGTTGCTTGAGCCCGAATACTTGTATATGTGGTGATTTCCCATTGTTTAATCATGTAATTAGTTGGGATTTTGGAGAGTTTGATTTGAGGATTTGAGGGGCCATATAGAGTCGGATTTTGATGAATTTTGTATGTATGGACTCGTGAGTGAACGGACTTTCTATTTTGTGATTTTTGTCAGATTTCGGGACGTGGGCCTGGGGACCGGGTTTGGGTGAATTTCGAGATTTGTGTTCAATTAAGTAAATTTTCGTGTGGAATTAGTTCCTTGGCCTATATTGATTGCATTGTATTGCTTTTGTCTAGATTCGGGACGTCTGGAGGCCGATTCGAGAGGCAAAGGCGTCGAAGAATAGGATTTTGGCTTGGTTTGAGGTAAGTAACGCTTCCAAACTTAGTTTTGAGGGTTCGAAACCCCAAACTAAGTGTTATGTGATTAGTATTGAGGTGACGCACATGCCAAGTGACGGGCGTGCAGGCGTGCACCGTGAGAATCGGGACTTGGTTCATTCCATGACACTGTTTAGTGACTCTTTCTTGTTGATATCCGTGTTCCTATCATGTGATTAGGGAAATGAGTTGTAAATCATGCTAGATATCATGGTAGGGCTTTACGTTGATACTGTTGGAACCCGAGTGGTCGTTTCTTGTTGTCATCTGATTAGTTTCATTGATATTCTGTACTCAGTTTTATTTATGCATTTCATGTCATGTCTCAGTCTCAATTGTTATTATTTGGCACATCATATCATTGTTCCGGGCTAGTTTCATGGCATTGTGAGCCCGTGTGTGAGACTGGAGAGTGATGACTAAGTGAGGTCAAGAGCCTGATTATAAGTGACAGTTATGGGATCGGGCTGCATGCCGCAGCGGTTATGTTGATGATTGCGATAGCGCTTGGGCTGTAAGAGCCCCTCCGGAGTCTGTAACACACTCCCAGTGAGCGCAGTTGATATTATTGAGGGATGGATCTTCCCTGGACATGGATCTTGCTTGAAGTATTTATACCTGAAGATGGATCTTATCCATAGGGCTGGAATGGCCTTCCTCGGTACTGAGTGGCTGTTGTCAGTGATGTGTATATATTAGGGGATGGATCTTCCCTGGGCCGGATGGCCATATACAGTACCGAGTTATTGAGAACTTGAGAGTGGAGGTACATGGTACATTTTCATGCATTCTGTGCATTTGCATGTAGAGATTAGGTGAGCTTTATACTTCACATTGTCTAGATCTTTATTTACTGTATTGCTTGAGCTGAATACTTGAATTTAAAACATGCCTACTTTTCTACACAGTTTATTTCTATTTACCTGTTGAGGCTAAGTTCGTCACTACCTATCAGTCCATAGTTTGGACTTGTTACTAACTGAGTTGGTGTACTCATGTTACCCCATGAACCTTGTGTGCAGACTCAGGTATCTTTGGCCACGGTAGCGGTTTTTGACTATTCCAATTGCAGGCTTTCATCGGAGATAGCGAGGTAGCTATCTGGCGATTGCAGTCCCGCTTTTCTCATTCTTTATATTTCCTTTAGTGTATTTTGGTTATTCTCAGACTATGTTAGCCTTGCTATCTTTCGGAACAGTTTGTAGTAGTTGCTCGTGACTTAGTGACACCCCGATATCGGGCTGTTTAATTCCGCATTTTGTTTTCAAGTTGAACTCTTTTATGAATTTTAGTATGAAAAGGCTTTTATCAATCTTTTAATGAATTATCAAATTGTTTTGGGAGTGTGTCGGCTTGCCTAGTTTCATGATAGGCGCCATCACGACCGACTTTAGTTTTGGATCGTGACAAGTTGGTATCAGAGCCTAGGTTAAATAGGTCTCACGAGTCATGAGCGGGTTTAGTAGAGTCTCGCAGATTTGTACGGAGACGTATGTGCTTATCTTCGAGAGGCTGCAGAACCTTTAGGAAAACTTCATATTCTTGTCATTTGAATCTGTTGATTTTGGTAACTAAACTTATGTTATTCTATTCACTCATAGATGGCAAGGACACGTGCTACCGGTCAGGATGGACGGCCACCAGTACCACTAGTTGGGGCCGCGAGAGGCCGATGTCACGACCCCAAATCTAAACTAGTCGTGATGGCGCCTATCGTGGAACTAGGCCAGCCAAATTAACACTCAAAACGTAAAGAATCTTTCATTTATATCATTACTAAATTGATAATCCATAAAGGTTTCTTTTAATCATTTTAAAAACAAATAAAGCTACACCAAATGGTAAATACAATCCCCAAAATCCCAAAGTCACTGGACATGAGCATCTAAAGAAAATATACAAGTATGGAAAATAAACTCTATAATAGTAAGAAGGAGAAAGCAGGGCTGCAGACGCGTGCAGCTACCTCGCAAATCTCCGAGAAGTCTCTGGAACAGATAGACAGCTCACTCTGCCCTAGCACCTGGATCTGCACACAAGGTGCAGGGAGTAATGTGAGTACGCCAACTCAGTAGTAATGAAAGCAAATAAGGTCTGAGCAGTAAGAAATACATAGAATCAAGTCATCAATTCACAATAAGCACAGTCTTTCTTTCCAACAGTGTATACGTTAAATCATCACGCCAAAAAGAAGAAGCCGATTTCAGTAAAACTCCTTTGAAAAATATAATTTCCAACAGTTTCAATAAAATGTCCAAGAAGTTTAGTGTAAAATAATATGAATCATAAGTAGCCACTCGGGAAAAACATGAATAATAAACCGGCCCTCGGGTATAACATCACTCAGAATCAGTCCCTCAGCATGCCTCACAATCACTCATAATCAGCCCTTCACAGCCACTCATGCCTTTCAATCACTCGTCACTTGGCACTCGACACTCGACACTCGCACTCAGTAGGTACCTGCGCTCACTGGGGTGTACACACTACGGAGGGGCTCCTACAACCCAAGCGCTAATATCAATCCATCTCGTGGCATAATAACTCAAGCTCTCTGCCTCTCACATATCATAAACAATGTATCATGCTGCGACGTGCAGCCCGATTCCATAATATCCTCACAACATAGGCCCTCGACCTCACTCGGTCAGAAATCTCTCATAAAGCCACTCGGGCTAACAATAAAATGGGGTTCTCGACCCAAAATATCTTTTTATATCACAAAATAGTGTAAATAAACTGAGTTTCAAAATCCGTTAAATAGTATATGACTGAGTGTAAATCATGAGTCAACACGGTGAGGAATAGCAGTAAATAGTCCCCAAGGGGTCTAAACATGTCGGCACAAGGCCCCAAACATAGCGTTGAATCCAAAATATAGTAATAGTCTCAAAACATGAATATCATAAGAATTAGAATCAAATACACAACTTAATAGTTGCCACAGCACGAACCAAGTCACAATCCCCCAAAAGTGTGTGCTACACACTCGTAATCTAGCATGTGCGCCATTCCAAAATAGTGATAAAATGTGAAGTCCGGGATTTCATACCCTCAGGACAAGATTTACAGTCATTACTTACCTCAAACCGGCCCGAATACTAATCCGCGATGCTCTTACCTTTCGAATCGGCCCCCAATTGCTACGAATCTAACCAAAACCAGATTATTATCATCAATATATGCTAGGGAGATGAAACCCATTCGAAAATTATCAAAATTAAGCACAAATCCCGAAATTGGCCAAACCCGACCCCGGGCCCACATCTCTAAATTCGATAAAAATCATAAAACTAGAATCCGTATCCTCCCACGAGTCTATACATACCAGGAACATCAAAATCGGATCTCAAATGGCCCCTCAAATCCCCACTCAAAAGTCTCCAAATCATAAGCCCTAATTCCCCAATTCTTGTGTTTAAATCCCAATAATTTCATGTCTAATTACTTAGAAATCAACATAGAATTGAGTATTGAGTTTAAAAATCTTACCTCCATGTGTTTCACTTTGATTCCCTGTTCAATCCCTCTCAAAAAGCTTCAAAACCGCTTAACAATGGTGAGAAATGGGTCAAAATTCGCGAAGATGGCTTTTTATACTTTATGCCCAGGTGACCTTTACTTCAGTGCGTTCGCGTCCCCATACACGCGCTCGTGAATCGCATTCCAGCATTACTCTACGCGTTCACGTCCTAGCCCACGCGTTCGCACAGCACAACCGCTCATCCCCCACACGCGCCTCAGCCTCTACGCGTTCGCAGACCACCTCACGCGTTCTCATAGCACACAAGACCCCCTCTCATGCGATCGCGACCCTACTAACGCTATCGCATAGCATAAAACTATGCTGCCCCAAAATAGCCTATGCGATCACATTCATACCCACGCGATCGCATAGAAGGACACCAGAACTAAACACCAGCAGAATTTCTGAAATCTTTCCAAGTCCGAAATGATCCGTTAACCTCCCGAAACTCACCCGAGGCCCTCGGGACCTTAACCAAACACGCCAACACATCCCATAACCTTATTCAAACTTAGTCGATCCTTTGAAACACCCAAAACAATACCGAAACTCCAAATTCACCTCGGATTCAAGCCTGTGAGCTTAAAAACTTCTAAATTTCGCCAAAGATGCCGAAACCACCCAAAACTCGTCCGAATGACCCGAACAATTGCACACACATCCAAATGACGCTACGAACTTTTCCAACTTCCAGAATCCCATTCCGACTTCGATAGCTAATTTTTCGCTGCCGACCGGAAATTGCCAAAAACGCATTTTCACCAATTCAAGCCTAGTTCTACTCCGGATCTCAAAACCACATTTCGAACACACCCCTAAGTCCCAAATCACCTAACGAATATTTCCGAGCCATAAAATCCACACTTCGAGGTCGTTTACCTAATAGTCAACTCTCGGTTGACTTTTCTAACCATAATACCAATTTAAGAGACTAAGTGTCTCATTTCTCACCACGACCACTCCGAACCCGAACCAACTGACTCAACACAACATAAATAGTTATACAACATGTGATAAAACAGAAACAGGGAAAACGGGGCTAATCTCACGGAACGACCGACCGGGTCGTTACATTCTCCCCTACTTAAACATGCGTTTGCCCTCGAACGTGCCTAGAGTTGCTCCAAAAACCACCAAAATCACCGTGAAACTTACCAAGCACATACCCGGGGTGATCCCACGTCACCCTATCCCATATAGGTCCAATAGCACAACACAGTTGAAATTTTGAAATTCAACCTGACCCATAAACCTTAGAACCAAATTTCCACTTCTGAAATAATCTATAAGATCAAAATTCCACATCTATAACTGAATAAATCTGAACACGCTACATCAAGCCATATCCATAACCCCAGAGGTAATCCCACGATATACCACATGACTCAAACACTCATAACGATAACTCCCAATCACAATAGTTGCTCCAAACATCCCAATACTGGTAATTAACCTCTTATAAAGTAAAGCCTCATTCTAACACTTTCATATGTTGCCGATGATGAAAGAAACACGTAGAAACTAGCAATCATTCGTTCGATCAGTCAGACATGAAGCTCTCCCTTCTCCGACAGGAATTATAGTAGATTTCCAAGCCAACTTCCGATATCATCCTTCCAACCATGCTGTAGTCAACTCTGGTAGTATTCATTCTAGGCCCCATGACCTCTTCTCATCCAACACGACCACTCTAATAACATTATGCATCAATACCATCCAAACCCATAACCTGTGCAACTCGTGCACTCAATAGCAACATCCCACAAACTCAAATCATAGAAAATATTCACACGAGAGGACTATCCTGCCATTAACAATTACCATAACAAAACCATTCTAAAAGCCTGGCACACATCGTAAAAATCAAAACACACGAATCTGACACCAAGGATCATACCTCCACATAACTCCGCTACAATGCGTGATCCCCTCCAAACGTTGGTCCACATGAAATACTTTAAGCCACCTTGCTCTAGATCAATAATCATGCACAATTCAGCATCAAGTAATCAAAGTGCATTGCCATTACCTCCGGGTAATCGGACGATACCATGCCACACGAATCAGAAAGAACATAACCAATACGTCTCAATCCCGCAATACCCAATTACTTACCTTACTCAAATCCCTATATAAAGCCCAAATAAATCCGCACCATATGTGCATATAACCAACAATCACCACTCCTCGCAACACTGAAGGGTAACTCATAGATCACTCCAGAATATGAATAAACTCAATGACAATCGAATGGTACGTCCGTCAACAATAGCAATTCGGAGTCAACAATTCTGACCTAGTGTAGAACACACACCCATACTGGTCCTACCAATAACCCTAAATAAACTCTGGTCATCCACAATAGATAGATAACTCTCCGAAGGTTCACAATGACTGAATCATGACATTTACTAACATTTGACTAGCTTTGCTCGCACCCTCATAGTTCACAATCACAAAATAATATGTTTATGAGAACTCTCAGTCTCGAAGTCCATGAAGCACACAAATTACCATATTTGATCCAAACTCCACCGCTCGAATACATAACATATCCCTAATACTCAATCATTCCACGATAATTCTTCCGTGTCACCAAGCCACCTTGGATATCAGCAGTCGATCCAACAAGAGAGTGTCGCAATGCCAATGAAGCACCCTTAACTCCACACATTTCCCTTTCTGAAACGTATATCCTCATCAGGCCACCCAATAGTGTTATCATCTACCTAGTCATCTGAAACTGGCATTGTTGCCTAAGAGTTTTTTTACCTTCCTTCCACAACTGAATCGTGCCCTCACATATGCAAATCTCAACTCTACACAACATACATCATACTCTATGCCATCCTATGATAAATATAAGGGCTTCATGATCCCTTCCGAGCTACAATCAACTACGTACCCAACTAGCCAAGAACTTTTCATTTGGTCCCATTTGGAAGCAAAATCACTATACATCGTCTGCACCTCACGTCAGTAGAAAATATACATCTCTAACAGTGGTAGAAACCAGCAGGAACCATCCGAATCCTATTTGTACAACACCAAACCGTCAGGACTGAATCCTTCTAACTCAACCAAGCTACGCATGTCACTAAAACCCAAGAGCATTGCTAAGCAACACCTGTAAAAACTTATTGCCTCATAAACACCCAAAGAACTAATCATATCCCTTACCATGCCGATCCAAACTACTAAAAAGTTGTCCTATTTATTCAAGTTCCTTCTGAATTACATTCTAATTGATACCTCTCCTTGCCATAATACCGCAATTCTCAACCCAGACTCACCACACGAAACCCCAGGCATAACAACATACCGTCTAAGGCTCGTAAGCCGCTGAATATTCTGTCAAATATCCCCAAAAGTACCACATTCAAAATATTTACCCTGAAGAGACTTCCTGCGAATCTAAGCCATTACCTTCATTTTTCCTGATATTGATATGTAAAATCCATGATAACGTAGAAATGCCACAAGCCTTGACACCCTCTACGTAAATCTCAGTTCTATCCCAACACACACCTTGAAGATCCTCAATTGCTACATATAACCCTGAATCCATCAGAACCATTCTCGAGAGTCATTCACTCTACGTAATTCTCAATTACACTGATCAAGCAGGTAGAACGACCTGGCCCCGTTTGCACACCAACATACTAGGAAGTAATCCACACACTTGAAACAACAAGAAAATTCATACACTGCACACACTACACCTTTTACAATTACAACTCAATCATTCAATAAACCTATCTACCCATAGAGTACATTACAACCTGTATAGAAGAATTTCCATTACTCGAGTCATTCCCAGACTCCACCTCTGCAGGTCATAACTGATTCACCACTATACCTCGAACCGAAACCCATACAACACATAATCATGCAATCAACTTATCATTAATAGACTCCCTCACTTGGCTCAAAGCCAACGATCAATAAAAACAATAACTCACAATGCCTATACGCTATCACTTCCACCATACTACAATGAGATTCAACTAAATCCTTCATAAGCTGATATGACACAAACCATCTAATATCCCAAATCGTATGCAATTCTCGTATTTACCATTAAAATAGTCAATGCCAACTTCCACAAGCGACCTAACTCAAATTGTAACATATATCAATTAGTGATAAAAGAGGACTTGCTACAAAACCATCGCACGGTCACACACCCTCAGGACACCCCACGGGAGATAACCCGCCTGTTTAGCCTCAAACTGATATCATCTCTATACCCTTCCAAAATCATAGCTATCACACAATCACTATACCCTCCTGCATTAAAACTCAACCAATGCCTATCCTCGAGGCATCAAGATACGCGGTGTAAGAACTTAAAGCTGATGGCAGAACTAACACTAGAGTTGTGGTCAAAGCAACTCGTCTGACCACATGGATACTCTCACTGGACAACATGTGTCCCAAGAATTCTACTGGACTGAGCCAAAATTCACACTTGGAGAACTTTGCATAAAACTTCTCCTCCCTCAATCTCTGAAATACAACTCTCAAATGTTGAGCATGCATCCTCCTGGCTACGAGAGCACGCCAGGATGTCATTAATGAATACAATAACAAATGAGTACTAATACGGCTGGAATACACCGTTAATCAAATACATGAACGCTGTTGGGGCATTGGTCAGCCCAAAAGACATCACCAGGAACTCAGAACAAAATAGGAAAATTCACTTCACCCCACAACTAAACTACATAATAGGTCCTTCAATACACTCACAACTCGAGGCTATATGTCAACTCAAGACAGAAGTCAAATACTCAATAGTTCTCACTACATCTCTCGCCAATTCTTTTTGTCACAATCAAACAACCTGAACACATATAACCATCAAATCACACTCACCACGTAGTCATCTAGTCACAAAATCCCATCACTAAGGACACAAACG
The DNA here is from genome assembly GCA_005239495.1 of Nicotiana undulata. Lineage (NCBI taxonomy): Eukaryota > Viridiplantae > Streptophyta > Magnoliopsida > Solanales > Solanaceae > Nicotiana > Nicotiana undulata. The sequence goes on from ML254913.1 coordinate 15,660, forward strand.
GACATATAAGTCCCCAAATGCACGTGCTCACATAAACAAAAATCTCAGCACTCAAGCCACAGACCAAAATCCGGACTCAAGTCCTCCAGACTGGCCCATTATCAACATACTAAAAATCACCTCTCGTACCTCACCTATGGAAATTATAAGCCGTCGATGCACAACTGATACTGATAGCTAACGTGCGCATTTGAATACATGAAAGGAATTTCAAGAGTTACACTTTTTCCTGAATAAATGGATTCGCACGACAATAATTCAAGAATGTGAGATTTTTCCTAAGAGTTCTGTAGCCTCTCGAAGATAAGTACAGGCGTCTCCGTACCGATCCGCAAGACTCTACTAAACCTACTCATGACTGGTGAGTCCTATGTAACCTAGGCTCTGATACCAACTTTTCACGACCCCAAATCTAAACTAGTCATGATGGCGCCTATCGTGGAACTAGGCCAACCAAATTAACACACAATACGTAAAGAATCTTTCATTTATATCATTACTAAACTGATAATCTATAAATATTTTGTTCAATCATTTTTAAAACAAATAAATCTACACCAAATGTTAAATACAACCCCCAAGATCCCGGAGTCACTGGTCATGAGCATCTAAAGAAAATATACAAGTCTGGAAAATAAACTCTATAATAGTAAGAAGGAGAAAGCATGACTGCGGACGCGTGCAGCTACCTCGCAAATCTCTAAGAAGTCTCTGGAACAGATAGACAACTCACTTTACCCTAGCACCTAGATCTGCACACAAGGTGCAGGGAGTAATGTGAGTACGCCAACTCAGTAGTAATGAAAGTAAATAAGGTCTGAGCAGTAAGAAACACATAGAATCAAGTCATCAATTCAAAATAAGCACAATCTTTCTTTCTAACAGTGTATACGTTAAATCATCACACCAAAAAAAGCTGATTTCAGCAAAAATCCTTTGAAAAATGTAATTTCCAACAGTTTCAATAAAATGTCCAAGAAGTTTAGTGTAAAATTATATGAATCATAAGTATCCACTTGGGCAAAAACATGAATAATAAACCGCCCCTCGGGCATAACATCACTCAGAATCAATCCCTTAGCATGCCTCACAATCACTCATAATCAGCCCCTCGGGCAACCTCATAGCCACTTACGCCTCCCAATCACTCGGCACTCGCACTCAGTAGGTACCTGCGCTCATTGGGGTGTACAGTCTCCGGAGGGGCTCCTACAACCCAAGCGCTAATATCAAGCCATCTCGTGGCATAATCACTCAGGCTCTCGGCCTCTCACATATCATAAACAGTGTATCATGCTGCGGCGTGCAGCCCGATCCTATAATATCCTCACAACATAGGCCCTCGGCCTCACTCGGTTAGAAATCTCTCAAAAAGCCACTCGGGCTAACAATAAAACAAGGTTCTCAACCCAAAATATCTTTTTATATCACAAAATAGTGTAAATAAAACTGAGTTTCAAAATCCGTTAAACAGTATATGACTGAGTGTAAATCATGAGTCAACACGGTGACGACTAGCAGTAAACAGTCCCTAAAGGGTCTAAACAGGTCGGCAAAAGGCCCAAAACATGGCGTTCAGCCCAAAATATACTAATAGTCTCAAAACATGAATATCATAAGAATTAGAATCAAATACGCAACTTAATAGTTGCCACAGGATGGACCAAGTCACAATCCCTTAACAGTGTGCGCCACACACTCGTCATCTAGCATGTGCACCATTCCAAAACAGTGATAAAATGTGAAGTCCGGGGTTTCATACCCTCAGGACATGATTTACAGTCATTACTTACCTCAAACCGGCCCGATTACTAATCCGTGATGCGCTTGAATCTCGAATCGGCCCCCGATTCCTACGAATCTAACCAAAACCATATTACTATCATCAATATATGCTAGGGAGACGAAACTCATTCGAAAATTATCAAACTTAAGCACAAATCCCGAAATTGGCCAAACCTGACCCCCGGGCTCACATCTCGGAATTCAATACAAATTACAAAACTTGAATCCTTATTCTCCCATGAGTCTGTACATACCAAAAACATCAAAATCGGACCTCAAATGGCTCCTCAAATCCCCACTCAAAGATCTCCAAATCATAAGCCCTAGTTCCCCAATTTTTGGGTATAAATCCCACTAATTTCATGTCTAATTACTTAGAAATCAACATAGAATCGAGTATTGAGTTCAAAAATCTTACCTCCAAGTTTTTTCCTTTGATTCCCTCTTCAATCCCTCTCAAAAGGCTTCAAAACCGCACAACAATGGTGAGAAATGGGCCAAAATTCGCGAAGATGACTTTTTATACTTTCTGTCTTGGTGCCCTTTACTTCAGTGTGTTTGCGTCCCCATACACGCGCTCACGAAGCACAGTCCAGCATTACTCTACGCGTTCGCGTCCTAGCCCACGCGTTCGCACAGCACAACCGCTTAGCCCCCACACGCGCCTCAGCCTCTACGCATTCGCATAGCACACAGGACCCCCCTCTCATGCGATCGCAACCCCACTAACGCGATCGCATCGCACAAAAATATGCTGCCCCAAAATAGCCTATGCGATCGCATTCATACCCATGTGATCGCATAGAAGGACACCAGAACTGAACACCAGCAGAATTTCTGAAATCTTTCCAAGTCAAAAATGATCTGTTAACCTACCGAAACTCACCCGAGGCCCTCGGGACCTCAACCAAATGCGCCAACACATCCCATAACCTTATTAAAACTTAGTCGAACCTTCGAAATACCCAAAACAATGCCGAAACACCAAATTCACCTCGGATTCAAGACTATGAACTTAGAAACTTCTAAATTTCGCCAAAGATGCCGAAACCACCCAAAACTCGTCCGAATGACCTGAAAATTTGCACACACATCCAAAATGACTCTACAAACTTGTTCCAACTTCTGGAATCCCATTCCAATCCCGATAGCTAATTTTTCACCGCCGACCGGAAATTGCCAAAAACTCATTTTTGCCAATTCAAGCCTAATTCTACTCCGGATCTCAAAACCCCATTCCGAACACACCCCTAAGTCCCAAATCACCTAACGAAGCTATCCGAGCCATAAAATCCACACTCCGATGTTGTTTACCTAATAATCAACTCCCGGATGACTTTTCTAACCATATGACCAATTTAAGAGACCAAGTGTCTCATTTCTCACCACGACCACTCCGAACCCTGAACCAACCGACTCAACACAAAATAAATAGGTTATACAACATGTGATATAGCAGAAACAGGGAAAACGAGGCTAATCTCACGAAATGACCGATCGGGTCGTTACAGCCGAGGTCGCGGTCGAGGATGTTATAGGGGTAGGGGTGTAGCCCGCACAACAGCTAGGCAGCACCTAAAGATACTACAGCTGCCCCAGTTCATGATCTGGTCCCAGTTGAGGATGCACCAGCGGGACCTGCTCAGGCACCGGTTGTGCCTATTGTTATTCCAGGTCTTCAGGAGACCTTAGCTTAGATTCTGACTGAGTGCACCAGTCTTGCGCAGGCGATCTCTATTACTACTATAGCAGCTACTTCCCATGCCGGGAGAGGAACCCAGACTCCCGCTGCCCATACACCCAGTAGGTTGTTCAGGGACTTCAGACATCGGGGGCACCACCAGCCCAACCAGTTGCACCTGCTCAGGATTATGTGGTTCTAGTCATGACTGATGACGAGCAGCGTAGATTGGAGAGGCTTGGTAGACTTTAGCCTCCGACTTTTAGTGGTGCAGAGGGCGAGGATGCCCAGGGCTGCACCCCTACCCCTACCACGGCCTCGACCGCGACCTCAATCTCTCGCGGGCCTAACAGGTGGTACTGGTGGCCGGTCACCCTGTCCGGTAGTGCGGGTCCTCACCCTCTGTGAGATAATGAAACAATAAAAGTTTAGTTACCAGAATTAATGGATTCGCATGACAAGAATTCAAGAATGTGAGATCTTTCCTAAGGGTTTTCGCTGCCTCTCAAAGATAAGTACAGACGTCTCCGCACCGATCCGCAAGATTCTACAAAACCTGCTCATGACTTGTGAGATCTATGTAACCTAGGCTTGTATTGGTAAAAAATATAGCCTCATACGTGTATAAATTTTGGATGACTCAGCCATCCAGGTGGACCAAATAAAACATCACACGTGGACACGGGATAAAAAGGTACGGTCAATGCAAGGAATTATCCACGGAAAGATCATCAAAGAAGAAGAGACACGGTCACAACGAATCCGGACGCAATAATGGACCGATTCGAAGATCAACAATCAATGTCTTGTACGTTATCTAACTCCCAAAATAATAGTTACTATTCACCATTATAACGCCTCATTAATGTAATAATTAATCATTAAATAGGCAATCATGACAGAAATCCAAACGTTGTACTAGGAGAATATCCCTATAAAAGGGATAAAAATGTAACAAACAAGGACATCTGATTTCTCTGATTCTAAGTTATTTTATTCTTTGCATATTGCTCTCGAAATTATTGCTACTTTATTCTTTATTTTACTAATTCGATTATCAGTAACCCGAGTTTATCCTAAATTAAGCTTTAGTCAGAGAATCTTATTTTTTGGTTAAACAAGGCTCTAATACCAACTTGTCACGACCCAAACTACCAAGTTTTGATGGCACCTATCGTGATACTAGGCCAGCCGACTCTTTACCAAAAATGACACAATATTTCATTTCAAAATATTTACCTTCAAGCTATTTAACGATAAATCTTTCATAAGAAATTTAAAACAAGGGAAAATACGAAAATAAAGGCCCGACATCGGGTGTTACTAGTCATGAGCGTCTATAATATCCGACTAACAAACACTAAGACTAATACAATCTAGAAAATCCACTAAAACAACTATAGGAATATAGGAGGGAGAAGACCAAGGCTGCGATCGCCATGGAACTACCTTGCTAACTCCCAAATGAATCAGTGATGGATGCGATCAACACTCGCTAGCTCGTCCAGTAACACATGGATCTGCACACAAGGTGCGGGGAGTAACGTGAGCACGCCAACTCAGTAAGTAACAACCATAAATAAAGGCTGAGCAGCAGTGACGAGTAGTAAAAGAACCACATAAAGATCACAATATGACATCTCAGTGAAACAACATGATTTTAAATCAGCATTTGAGTCAAATCATCTCGTAAAAATCCAGTTTCGGTGAACAATCATTTATAGATATTTTCAACAAGTTCAATAGAGGCTCAATGCAAAATAGAGTGAAAACAGATGAAATCATAATCATCCCCTCGGGATAAACATCACTCATATACAGCCCCGCGGGAAAGCCTCTCAGTCACTCATAAACAACCCTTCGAGCATACCTCACAATCACTCGTAACAGCCCCTCGAACATACCTCACAACCACTCATGCCTCTCAGTCTCTCAGCACTCAACACTCGCACTCAGTAGTTACATTCGCCCACTGGGGGTGTGTACAGACTCCGGAGGGGCTCCTTCAGCCCAAGCGCTATATCAAGCCAAATCATGGTATAAATCACTCAAGCCCTCGGCCTATAATAAACATGTTGCGGCGTGCAGCTCGATCCCATATAATATCCTCACCAAAATAAGGCGTTCGGCCTCACTCATTGATAAACCTCTCAAGCCACTCGGGCATTTCAGTAAAAAATAGGGAACTCAGCCTAAAACAATATTTATATGCATCTAAACAGAGTAATAAACTGAATTATGGAGTAAACGGGTATAATTATGACTGAGTATAGATTTCAAATGGAAAACATTGAGAGGATAATAAGAAAAGGCTCCTGAGGGTCCAAACAGTACTGGCACAAGGCCCAAACATGGCATTCAACCCAAGTTATAGAAATTCTTTCTAAATCACAAAGATATTATACAATTTCAAACAAAATACGCAACTATGCAGTTTCTACGGGACGAACCAAGTCACAATCCCCAACGGTGCATGCCCACACGCCTGTCACCTCAAAATAGTAAAATGATACGAAATCCGAGGTTTCATACCCTCAGGACTAGATTTACAATCGTTACTTACCTCAAACCGGTCAAATCTCTAACCCGCGATGCTCTTGCCTCTCGACTCGAACTCCAAATGCTACGAATATATTCAAAATCAGTATATTACCATCAATATATACTAACAGAATGAATTTCACATGAAAAACTATCAAATTAGACCAAAACCCCGAAATCGACTAAAACCCGGCCCCCGAGCCCACGTATCAAAATCTGACAAAATTTACAAAACTAGAAATCCCATTCACTCACGAGTCCAACCATACCAAATTTATCAAAATCCGACCACATTTGTCCCCTCAAATCCCCAAATCAAACTCTAAGATTCCCAAGCCCTAATCCCCTCATTTTCACCCATAATTTCCACTAATTACAAGCTTAAATAACTAAAAATTACCATAATCATGAGTATTAGGCTCAAGTAACTTACCTTAATGAAAACCCCTTTGATTACCTCTTCAAAAGCTTAAAACGTAGAATAGCAATGGCAAAGAATACCCAAAAATTCGCGAAGTGTGCGCTATATACCTTTTGTCCAGGTTTTCCGCACCTGCGCGACTGCACCTGCTGTCACGACCCGAAATTCCACCTTCGGGCCATGACTGCGTCTAACGTTGAACCCGCTAGACAAGCCAACGTTTGAACTGAATAAAACTCATTAACAACATATATGAACAAGATAACTAAGGCTTCAATGGCCCACCACATGAAATTTAACAAAATAACCAAAATACAACATAGCACTTTCGAAATAAAACCCATAAACAAATCCCAGAACTGGTGTCACATACGCACGGACTATCTAAGAGATTACTACAAACAAAAGGTCTGAAATAAGTACATAAGACTGTCTTTGAAATACAAAGTAAGACAGAGCTGAAAGTGGAAAGTAGAAGGTGACGTCAAGGCCCACGAACGTCTGCGGGTCTACCTCGAGTCTCCTGTGTGACTGAATGAGATGCTCCGATCGTCAGTGATCTCCGGGTCCGGCTGCGTAGTCTACACCACATAAAGAAGTGCAGGTGTAGCATTAGTACAACCGACCCCATGTACTGAGTAAGTGTCGAGCCTAACCTCGGCGAAGTAGTGACGAGGCTAGGACCAACACAACATATGTACCTGTGCAATTTTATATAATAGCAGGAAAAATGGCAACAGAAATAAGCAAGTAAGACAGATACGGGGAGAACATGCTGGGGAGATAGGGTAACAGTATGCTAGCACATTAGTACAAGGTAATAAATGAAGCGTAAAGACAAGGCAGAAATATAGCTTCTCAAACATATAATGAACAGGAAAGGCACGGCATGTCCCCTCGTGCATAACCTCACAGTCACTCGGCACAGAATGTCCCCTCATTCATATATAATAACACTCGGCACGGAATGTCCCCACGTGCATATACTCACAATCACTCGGCACGGAATGTCCCCTCGTGCATATATAATAACACCCGGCACGGAATGTCCCCTCGTGCATAACCTCACAATCACTCGGCACGGAATATCCCCTCGTGCATATATAATAACACTCGGCAAGGAATGTCCCCTCGTGCATAACCTCAAAATCACTCGGCACGAAATGTCCCCTCGTGCATATGTAATAACACTCAGTCAACACGACATGTCCCCTCGTGCGACGAATAATTAAAACACAAGGCAACAATAATATGAAAGTCAACAACACGAAGTCTCAAGTGCATGGAAATATTCAATACAATTCTATTGTTCCGGCAAGGAGAAATCATCATTTACAACATCAACAAATGCCCGACAAGGGTCTCAGCTATAACAAACTTCGCATCAGTAATATAATTTCAACAGTGTAAGCCTCAACTGGAACAAATAACTCAATAACTCTCCACGTCATGAAACAACATCAAGTATCACTTTTAATTCATAATTTACTCATAGTGCGGGGAATATTAAAAACATAGAAAATTTCATCAAAATTGACTCACGGACATACTTGACCGCAACGCATAGGCACTCGTCACCACGCCTATACGTTGGACATGAGTTTCACATAACAAGTAAGACTCTATACCTAATCCCTCAAGCTGAGGTTAAGCCAAACACTTACCTTGGCTCCAAAGTGCAAGTCAAGCCTCTAATACCGCCTTCCCTCTCGAATCCAAATTCCGATTCGATAATATCTAGACATAATGGATTTATTAACATCAATAAATACTCAATAAACCAATTCCGAAGCCTAATTATACATTTTCTACTATTCTTCCAAAAATACCAAAATCCGACCCCGGGCCCGCTCGGTCCAAACTCGAGGTTCGGACCAAAACCCGATCACCCATAACCCCACAAGTCAAAATATATGATTTGTTTTAAGATTCGACCCCAAATTGAGGTTGAATCACCCAAAATTCTCAAAAACCCAACTCTACCTAAAATCCCTAATTCCTACTTTGATTCCATGTTTTTAGGCCTAGAATCTAGTGATTAGTTGAAGAAATTAAGAGGAAACGAGGTCAAGAGCACTTACCTATGGAGTTATCGAGGTCGGGGAGCTTGATTCTTGGTTATGGAGGCTTGGGGAAGAAAAGAGAAGTGGAAAATGGGAAGAATCCCGTATAAGGTTATGTTTTGGACTTAAAGAAAACACCTGGGAAAAATACTCTACGCGTTCGCATGCACTGAGCCGCGTTCGCACAGGCTTATCTCCCCAGGCCTATGCGTTCGCGAGCCCAGAGCCGCGTTCGCACAGAGAAAAGTGGCTCCCCACCCCAGCTCCCTTAACATGCAGTGCGTTCGCATCGGACTAGCCGCGTTCGCATAGGCTTAAGCTCCCTGGCATGTGCGTTCGCGTGGAAGTCTGTGCGTTCGCGTGGAAGTCTGTGCGTTCGCACAGAGTAATCCCAGCCCCCTCCCCGCGTGTGATATGCATCCGCATGGCCATCAACGCGTTCGCATAGTGCAAATTAGACCCTGACCCCAGACCCCATTTTTTACCCTGTGCGTTCGCACCCCCTTGAGTGCGTTCGCATAGGGTAATTTACCTGGACACAAGAAACCAGCAATTTACACCAGATTTGTTTCATGTTTTTCACACCCTGTTAGCTACCCGAAACTCACCCGAGCCCTTGGGGCTCAAAACCAAAAATACACACGACTCCCAAAACATCATATGAACTTGTTCAAGCTTTTAAACCATCAAAATATCATCAAACAAATGAATTAAACTCCAAAATCTATAGAATTTTCCTCAAACCTCATAAACTTCTAGATTTCCCATTTTAACTCTGAATCACGTCGTTTCACGTCCGATTTACACCAAATTTCACAGATAAGTCACATAACATATAATAAACTTGTTCCATGCTCCGGAACCATAATACGGGCACGATAACACAGTTTTCACATAATTATTCATTTTCAAAAGCCTTTGTTATTTTCAGAAAACAATTTTCTTAAAAAAATTCATTTCTCGGGCTTGGGACCTCGAAATTCGATTCCGAGCATACGCCCAAGTCCCATATTTTCCTACAGACCCTCCGGGACCGTCACATCACGGGTCCGGATCCGATTACAAAAAATGTTGACCAAAGTCAACTTTATTCAATTATTCAATTCAAAAATCCTATTTATATCAAATTTTCCCATGGAAGCTTCCCGGCTACCTGCCCGGGCTGCGCACGTAGATCGAGGTGAGATTAATGGAGGCTTTCGAGGCCTCGGAACACAAATTTAGCTGGAATTACTTAGGATGACCTTTTGGGTCATCACACCTGCGGTCCAAACAACCGCACCTATAGAAATCACTTATCCACCCAGACTCCGTACATGCGCCTCATTTCTCGCACCTGCGTGCTCGCAGGTGCGGCCAACTTTCGCACCTACGCTCATTGCCCAACCTTCCAAACTTCCGCATCTGCGCACAAAGCTCCGTGCCTACGACCTCGCACCTGCGGCTCCTTTTCCGCAGGTGCAGAAAAACACCAGAAGCCCAACACTAGCAAAAATAGCAGTTTCTTAACACCAAAAATCCACCCATTAACCACCTGAAACACACCCGAGGCCCTAGGGACCTCAACCAACAATACCAACGAGTCACATAATAATATACAAACCAAGTCGAGCCTTCAGAACACTCAAAACGACATCAGAACACCAAATCAATCTCGGATTCAAGCCTAAGAACTTCTAAACTTTCAATTTCTGCAAACGATGCTGAAACCTACCAAACCTCATCCGAATAACCTCAAATTTTGCACACACATCACAAATGACAATACGAACCTACTCCAACTACCGGAATTCTATTCCGACTCCGATATCAAAATTTCCTCTGTCGACCAGAAATCACCAAATTTCCAATTTCGCTAATTCAAGCCTAATTCTACCACGGACCTCCAAATTACCTTCCGGACACGTTCCTAAGTCCAAAATCACATAACTGTAATGACCCGGTTGATCGTTCCATAGAATTTGCACTGTTATTCATGTTTCTGCCTTGTTATGCATTATTTAGTTGTTTATGATGTGTTGGAATCGGGTGGTTTGGATTCGAAGTGGTCGTGGTGAGAACTAATACACTTAGTCTCTTAAATTGGCCTAATAGTTGAAAAAGTCAACTGAGAGTTGACTTATTGATAAATGACCTTGGAATGCGTATTTTATGGCTCAGATAGTTTCATTAGGTGATTTGAGACTTAGGAGTGTGTTCGAAATGTTTTTGTGATGTCCGGTGTAGAATTAGGCTTGAATTGGAAAAAGTTAGTTTTTGGTGATTTCCGGTCGGCAGTGGAAAATAGGCTATCAGGATCGGAATGGAATTCTGACAGTTGGAACAGGTTCGTAATGTCCTTTTGGATATGTGTGCAACATTTCAGTTCAATCGGATGTGTTTTGGTTGGTTTCGGCATCGTTGGTGGAATTTAGAAATTTCAAAGTTCATAGGCTTGAATTTGATGTGACTTTGGTGTTTTAATGTTATTTTGGGTGTTCAGAGAGTGCAACTAAGTTTGAATGATCATTTATGATGTATTGGTATATTTGGTTGGGGTCCCGAGGGGCTCGGGGTTGATTTTGGTGGTTAACGGGAATTTTGGAGTTGAAAAATGCAACTTTCAGCTGCTAGTGTTTTTGCTACTGTGATTTCCGCACCTGCGAATGTTTGACCGCAGATACGAGCTCAGAGGCCTTGGAGGAAGAACCGTAGAAGCGGTAGCGTTGGCTGCAGGTGTGACACCTGGGGCGCAGGTGCGAGAAATTGTCCGGTTAATGAAAAACCAAAGGAGCAGACCGCAGGTGCGAAAAGCCTAGGCAGAAAGTATAAAAAGGGGACTTAACGATTTATAGTCTTCTTTTCACCATTGTTGTTGCAGGTTTTGAGCTTTTGAGGGTTTTTGAAGAGGAAAACGGTTGTGCTTCATTAAGGTAAGATTTTTGGACTTATTAACTCGATTATATGTGATTAAGGACCTAATTAGTAGTGTTAAATTGGGGAAAATCCATGGAAAAAAGGGGAAACTAGGGCTTGAGTTTAAGAGACCTTTTATGGATGATTTGAGGGGTCATTTGGACTTCGATTTCAGTGTTCTTGATATGTATTGACTCGTGAGAGGATGAGGATTGTTATGGTGTAAATTTTATCGAGTTCCGAGACGTGGGCCCGGAGGTCGGGTTTGACCAATTTCGGGACTTTTGAGTACTTTTGATAAATTTTGATTGGGTTTCATTACTTGGCATATTCTGATTGTATAAATCTGATCTTTGGTAGATTTGGAGCACTCGGAGGCCGAATTTAGAGGCAAGGAAACTGCGGAGTAGTATTTTAGCCGGTTTTGAGGTAAGTAACATTTCCAAACTTGGAACTGGGGTTCGAAACCCCAAATTTCCTGATATATGATGTTAATTAAGGTGACGCACATGCCAAGTGATGGGCGTGCAGGCGTACACCGAATGTTTGTGGCCTGGCTCATCCCAAAGCCCTGCCTAATGGGTATTTTTGGCTAATATGTGTACTGTGAAGGTTGTAATTACTTGAACATATTAGAAATCATGTTAGGTATAAATGCTAAGGCTTCACCCCCAATATGTTCAGACCGGAATGGTCAGTTATTGCTGTCTCTATTTGTGACAATTTGTTTTCATGTACTCAGTCCGGTTATAGCATATGTTTCATGCCTCAGTCTCAATATTTGTTAGTTTACATGCATGTTATCATAGTTTTGGGATGATTCTTATATCCGTGAGCCTTGTGAGTGAGACTGGAAAGTATTGACCGAGTGAGGCCGAGAGCCTGATATTGAGATAGTTATGAGATCGGACTGCGCACCGCAGCGATCCTCGAATCATGCCGTTATTGGCTTGATATAGCGCTTGGGCTTATAAGAGTCCCTCCGGAGTCTTTACACCCCCAGTGAGCGCACATATATTAAGGGATGGATCTTCCCTGGACATGGATCTTGTCCGAAGTCATTGAGATATTGAGGGATGGATCTTCCCTGGACATGGATCTTGTCTGAAGTTATTGAGATATTGAGGGATGCATCTTCCCTGTACATGGATTTTGTCCGAAGTTATTGAGATATTGAGGGATGGATCATCCCTAGACATGGATCTTGTCCGAGTGATATGTTCCGGAGATGGATCTTCTCTGTGGGGCTGGACTGCCCCTTTTCCTCAGTACTAAGTGACTACGTCACTTGTGTTTATGTGTAATCCGGGATGGACTTTCCCTGGGGCTGAGGGCCAATTCTAGTACTGAGTGGACTTCCTTGTGAAAGTTTGGGATATTATGTACATACCATTTCTGATTTCTTGTGATCATATGCTAACATGCAGATCGTACAGACATATTTGGAGCATTTTGTTTATCATCAGTTATATTACTTCCATGCTCAAGTTATACACTGTTATTTATAAATATCGTAGGTTTAGTCTGTCACTACCTCTCAGCCCATAGGTTGGGTTCGTTACTTTTGAGTTGGTGTACTCACGTTACCCCTACACCTTGTGTGCAGATCCAGGTACATCGGGACCCGACTCTGGTCATTGAGTAGTTTTCAGAGTTTCCATCAGAGTTGTCGAGATAGCAGCTGTCGACCGTGATCGCGTCATCTCTTTCTTACCCTACATGTCGTTGTGTATTTTTGAGACTATGTTGTTCGTTCCTCTTTTTCTTTACTTTATGTTATAGCAGCTCATGATTGAGTGACACTGGATCCGGGGTTGTGGAATTTAAGTTTGGGTTTCAGATATTGTATCAACTTTAGATTTATTATTTTTATTTTCCGCAGATTTGTTAAAAATGATATTTTACTGGAAATTGAATCTAGCTTAGATATAAATGGGTGGCTGGCCTGGTTCCACGATAGGTGCCATCACGACTCCGAAATTGGGTCGTGACAAGTTGGTATTAGAGCTCTAGGTTGAATAGGTCTCACCAGTCATGAGCAGGTTTAGTAGAGTCTTGCGGATCTGTACGGAGACGTTTGTACTTATCTTCAAGAGGTTGCAGAACCCTTAGGAAACATCCCACATTCTTGAATTCTTATCGTGCAAATCCATTTTATTCAGCCAGAAGCGTAACTCTTTGAATTCCTTTCATGTACTCGAATGCGCACGTGAGCGCTTGGTGTCAGTCGTGTATCAGCGGCTTGTGACTTCCATGGATGAGATGTGATTTTTAGCATGTTGATGATAGGTCAGTCGGGAGGACTTGAGGATGGATTTTTGTCTGTGGCTGGAGTGCTGAGATTTAATTTGTGTGAGCACATGTGTTTGGGGTACTTATATGTCCGTTTGTACCCTTACTGATGGGACTTTATGACTAGAGGACTACATGGTGAGTGTGATATGAGGGTTAGATGTGTACGGGTTGTATGATTGTGAAAAAATGAATTGGCGGGAGATGTAGCAAGAACCATGGGGTATTTGACTTTCATCTTGGGTTGACTATGGCCTCGAGTTGTGAATGTATTGAAGGACCTCTCGTGTAGTTTAGTTGTGGGGTGAAGTAGATTTTCCTGTTGTTTTATGAATTTCTGGTGATGTCTTTTGGGACGACCAATGCCCCAGCAACGCTCATGTATTTGATTAACGGTGTATTCCAGCCGTATTAGCACTCCTTTATTATTGTATTTACTAATGGCATCATGGCGTACTCTCGTAGCCAGGGGTAGCATACTCAGCATTTGAGGATGGTATTATAAGGATCCAGGGAGGAGAAGCTCTAAGCAAAATTCTCCAAGTGTAAATTTTGGCTTAGTTCAATAGCGTTTTTGGGACACGTGGTGTCTAGTGAAGGAACCCATATGGTTAGACGTGTGTGGGTAGAGCTTCCAGAAGCTCAAGAGTTCCTTGACCACAGCTTCAGTGTTAGTACCGCCATCAGCTTCAGGTTTTTATACCGCTTATTGTGATGTCTCGAGGGAAGGCATTAGTTGTGTTCTAATGTAGGAAGGTAAAGTGATTGTGTAATAGCTATGATCTTCGGAAGTGTATAGAGAGATATCGGTGAGGCTAAGCAAGTAGGGGTATCTCCTGCGGGTTGTCCTGAGGTGTGTGATCCTTATGTTGATCTATAGTAAGTTCTCTTCTACCAGTAAATGATGTATGTTGTAATTTGAGTTAGATTGCTTGTGGGAGTTAGCATGACCATTACAATTGAGAATGCGAGATTTGCATACGATTTGAGGTGTTAGATGGGTCGGGTCATATGAGCTTATGAAGGATTTAGTTGAATCTCACCACAGTATGGTGGCAGTGATAGCATATGGGCCTCGTGACTTATTGTTTGCCTTGATCTTTGGATTTGAGCCAAGTGGGAGAGTCTGTTAATGATGAGTTGATTGCACGATTATAAGTTGTGGTGGTAGCATCGAGGTATATTGGTGAACCGGATATGACCTGCAGAGGTAGAGTCTGGGAATAACTCGAGTAATGGAAATTCTTTGATACAGGTTGTGATGTGTTCTACGGGTAAATGTACCTTATTGAATGATCTAGTTGAAATTGAAAAGGGTGTAGTGTGTGTAGTGTATGAGTGTGCTTGTTGCTTCAAATGTGTGGACTACTTTCCTAGTATGCGATTTGCAAGAGGGGTCAAGTCGTTCGGTTTACCTAGTTATTGTAATTGGAATTGCATAGAGTGAATGATGTTCGAGAATGGTTCAGACGGATTCAAGGTTATATGTAGCGATTGAGGATCTTCAAGGTGTGAATTGGGCTAGAACTGAGATGTACGTGGAAGGTGTCAAGGCTTGTGGTGCATTTACATTATCATAGATTCTTCATATCAGTATCTGGAATGTGGAAGTAGTGGCTTTAGTTTTGCAGGAAGTCTCTTCAGGGTAAGTATTTTGAATGTGGTGCTTTTGGGGATATTTTAGAGAGTATTCAGCGGCTTATGAGCCTTAGACGGTATGGTTTCATGCTTGGGCCTCGTGTGGTGAGCATGGGTAAGATTTGCGGTATTATGGCAAGAGGAAGTATCTATTCGAAGGTAAGTCAGAAGGAACTTGAATAAATAGGACAACTTGGTAGTAGGTCAGATTGGCATGATAAGGGATATGATTAGTTCTATGGGTGTTATGAAGTAATGAGTTGTTACGGGTCTTTCTTAGCAGATCTCTTGGGATTTGGTGGCATGCGTAGCTTGGTTGAGTTAGAAGGATTCGGTCCCGATGGTTGGTGTTGTACAAATGTGATTCAGAGAGTTCTTGATGATTTCTACCACGATTAGAGATGCATGTTTTCTCTTGGCGTGAGGGTCATGTGATGTATAGTGATTTTGCTTCTAAATGGGATCTATGGAAAGTTGTTGGCTAGTTGGGTACGTAGTTTTTTGTGGCTCGGAAGGGATCATGAAGTTCTCATATTTATCATAGGATTGCATAGCGTATGCGGTATGTGGTGTAGAGTTGAGAATTTGCATATGAGATTCTTAGACAACATCGACAGTTTTGGACGACTAGGTAGATGATATAACTACTGGGCGACTTGATGAGGGTATACATTCTGAAACGACAATGTGTTGAGTTAAGGGTACTTCATTGGTATTTCGGTACTCTTTTGCTGGATCGACTGCTGATATTCAAGGTTTCTTGGTGACACAGAGGGATTATTGGGGTATCCCTTGTGGAATGATTGGGCATGTTATATATTCGAGTGGTGGAATTGGGATTTGATATGGTGATTTATGCGCTTCATGGACTACGAGACTGAGAGTTCTCATAAACAGATTATTTTTGTAGTTGTGAACTACGAGGATGCGAGCAAAGCTAGTCAGGTGTCAGTATATGTCATTATTCAGTCATTATGAACCTCTGGAGAGTTATCTACCTGTTGTGGATGACCAGAGTTGATTTAGAATTTTTGGTAGGCCAGTATGGGTATGTGTTCTACACTGAGTCGGAACCATTGACCCCAAATTTCTATTGTTGAGGGATGTACCATTGTCTGTTATTGAGTTATTTGTATTCTGGAGTGATCTGTGAGTTACCCTTCGAGATTGCGAGGAGTGGTGATTGTTGGATATAGGCGCATATGGTGCGGTTCTAATTGGGCTTATTAGCTAGATTTGAGTAAGGTAAGTAATTGTGTGTTGTAGGATTGAGACATGTTGGTTATGTTATTGCATGTTCGGGTGGCATGGTATCGTTCGATTTCCCCGTGGTTGTGGCAGTGCACTTTGAGCACTTGATGTCAAATTTCGCATGGTTATTGATTTTGAGCAAGGTGGATTGGAGTATTTCATGTGGTCCAGCGGTTGGATGGGATTACGCTTTGTAACGGAGTTAAGTAGAGGTATGATCCTTGGTGTCGGATTCGCGTGATATGGTCTCACGATGTGTACCAGGCTTTTAGCATGATGTGGCAATGGTAAGTGTTAGTGGCAGGATAGTCCTCTCGTGTGAGACTTATTTACTTTATGAATTGAGCTCTTGGGTTGTTGTTATGGAATGCACGAGTTGCACAAATTATGGCTCTGGATGGTATTGATGCTGATCGGACGAATGGTTGCTGGTTTCTACGTTTTTCTTTCATCATCTGCACCATATGAAGGTGTTAAAGCGAGGCTTTGTTTGATAAGAGGTTATTTACCAGTATTGGGTTGTTATGAGCAGCTGTTGTGATTAAGAGTCATCGCTATGAGTGCTGAGTCATGTGGTATAGTATGTGATTACATCTTGGGTTACGGATATGGCTTGATACAGCGTGTTCAGACTATTTCAGCTTATGGTCATGGAAATTTAATCTTGTAAATTATTTCAGAAGTGGAAACTTGGTTCTAAGGCTTATGGGTCAGGATTGGATTTTGAAATTTTATCTGTATGGTGCTATCAGACCTATATGGGGTAGGGTGACGTGGGGTCGCCTCCGAATATGTACATGGTAGGTTTCACGGCAATTTTTGTGGTGTTTGGAACAACTCTAGGCATGTTCGAGGAAGAACGTATGTTTAAGTGGGGGAGAATGTAAGGATCCGGTCGGTCGTTCCGTATAATTTGCACCATTATTCATGTTTCTGCCTTGTTATGCATTGTTTAGTTGTTTATGATGTGTTGGAGTCGGGTGGTTCTAATTCGGAGTGGTCGTGGTGAGAATTGAGACACTTAGTCTCTTAAATTGGCCTAATAGTTGAAAAAGTGAACTGGGAGTTGACTTATTGGTAAATGACCTCGGAATGCGGATTTTATGGCTCAGATAGTTTCGTTAGGTGATTTGGGACTTAGGAGTGTGTTTAGAATGTTTTTGTGATGTCCGGTTTAAAATTAGGCTTGAACTGGTGAAAGTTAGTTTTTGGTGATTTCCGGTCGGCAGTGAAAAATAGGTTATTGTGGTCGGAATGGAATTCCGACAGTTGGAACAGGTTCGTAATGTCGTTTTGGATATGTGTGCAAAATTTCAGGTCAATCGGATGTGTTTTGGTTGGTTTCAGCATCGTTGATGAAATATAGAAATTTCAAAGTTCATAGGCTTGAATTTGAAGTGACTTTGGTGTTTTGATGTTATTTTGGGTGTTCAGAGAGTGCAACTAAGTTTGAATGATCATTTATGATGTGTTGGTATGTTTTATTGGGGTCCCGAGGGGCTCAGGATTGATTTCGGTGGTTAACGGGAATTTTGGAGTTGAAAAATGCAGCTTTCAGTTGCTGGTGTTTTTGCTACTGTGATTTCCGCACCTGTGGATGTTTAACCGCAGGTGCGAGCCACAAGAGCGGCCATGTTGATCGCAGGCGCGGGCTTAGAGGCCCTGGAGGAAGAACCGCAGAAGCGGTAGTGTTGGCCGCATCTGCGAGCCGCAGGTGCGAAAAATTGTCTGGTTAATGAAAAACCGCAGGTGAGGTCCTCCTGAACGCAGGTGCGGACCGCGGTTGCGATGATAAAGGCCGCAGGTGCGAAAAGCCTGGGCAGAAAGTATAAAAAGGGGACTTAACGATTTTTAGTCTTCTTTTCACCATTGTTGTTGCGGGTTCCAAACTTTTGAGGATTTTTGAAGAGGAAAACGATTGTGCTTCATTGAGGTAAGATTTTTGGACTTATTAACTCGATTATATGTGATTAAGGACCTAATTAGTAGTGTTAAATTGGGGAAAATAAATGGAAAAAAGAGGAAACTAGGGCTTGAGTTTAAGAGACTTTTTAGGGATGATTTGAGGGGTCATTTGGACTCCGATTTTAGTGTTCTTGATATGTATAGACTTGTGAGAGGATGAGGATCGTTATGGTATAAATTTTATCGAGTTCCGAGACGTGGGCCTGAGGGTCGGGTTTGACCAATTTCGGGACTTTTGAGTACTTTTGATAATTTTCGATTGGGTTTTATTCCCTGGCATATTTTGATGGTATAAATCTGGTTTTTGCTAGATTTGGAACACTCGAAGGCCAAATTTAGAGGCAAGGGCACTGCGGAGTAGTATTTTATCCGGTTTTGAGGTGTGATGACCCAAAAGGTCATCCTATGTAATTTAAGCCTTATCTGTGTTCCGAGGCTCTGAGAGTCTCCGTTAGTCTCACCTCGTTATGCGTGCGCAACCCGGGCGTGTATCCGGGAAGCTATTATGTGAAAAGTTGATAAAAAATGAGTTTTTGATAATTAATGAATGAATATAGTTGACTTTGGTCAACATTTCTGGCAAACGGATCCGGACCCGTGATTCGACGGTCCCG
>ML254914.1:0-14678 GCA_005239495.1 Nicotiana undulata
TATCTACTTAAATCAATAATTAACTATTTACTCACATAATTAAGAACTATCTCAAATTACTTAGAATATTACTCACTTTTAACACACTTTATGTACCTTACTATCATGTTCATGAGGTACCTTGTATGGCACTAGTCCATATACGGGGTATTATAGCTTAGACCGTATTTTATCCTAAAATATCAAACATCGACGAAATTCATTTCTTNAATCCCATTCACATACTTATGTCGATTAACTTACGACGAACTTTAACAACGAAAATGCGAGATGTAACATCATTCCCCCCTTTGGAACATTCGTCCTCGAATGTTGACTGATGCACTTATCATTTTCATGACTTATGCCTTCTGAATACTTTATTACTCCTCTTTCCATCTAGGAAATTGTTCTGTGAATGAATCACAAAGGCCAAGGCATTCCCTCCTTTAGGCCGCTTTCTCACGTCACGACTTGTAGTCGGAATCTTTCCAATCTCGTAACTGTTGCTACCTTCTATCATGCAGCCTGTACGACTCTAAACTTGTAAGTACGCCTATGCGATCTTCTCTCCTTTTTCCTCCAGCTTTAGCCAACCTTTATGCCTCACTTTAAGAGGGATATCTATAAGTGTACTGAAGTTCTTCGCTCAGTAATTTGTCGAACTTACGAATATTGCTTTATCTTATTTCATAGATCTGATTATCCATTCGTTTGACTTTATTGCACCTAGGTAGGTCATACTATACCATAAATCTTACATCAATTTATCGTTACTGAGGTCTACTATCAAACTCCAGGCTACTCTCGTTGCTTATTCTATATGTATAAATCTAAGCCCTTTAGTGCTTTCTCATTACTTGTTCATCTTAAGAGTGACGGCCTAATCTCGCCTCATACTTTGTGACTTGTGTCCATCCATTGTTGATTCACCTCAATATTGATTTATCATCTGCCATTGCTAACTTGATCTCTTATGTAACACTGCCGCTAGGGCTCACGTCTCATTGGGGACATCTAGAGTAATTATATTGATCCACCTAAGGGCGATTATACTTCCATAACCATATTTCATAGTATCTCAATTTGATTGACCTTACATGGGTATTTTAATCCCGTACAATTCGTGCAATCCTGTTCAAGTCATTACTCAATCGAAGGCCCAAACGTCATCCTTTATCCATCACAATTACACCCTCATTCTATTACCAGGGCAGCCATTCCATTTCTTCTACATGCCATTAGTCATAGACTCCTTTGAGTTCATTTAGGCTATAATGAGATTTGTATAACTTAGAGAAACCATTAGCTCTTCTTGTTTACATGGGCTTAATCTCGAGGACTTATCCATTCTCGTCCTCTTCACACTCGCCTTTTCTTATCCTTACTCATGTCTTCCTAAAACCTTGTCGCTCTACCATACTTTAGCTTGCGACCTATACCTGTTTATACTATTCACAACCTTCCTTCAACTTGCTTGCACCATAGATGTCCTTATGTTATTCTGGAACAACAAGTGAGACATCACACCGTCTCTAACTCCTCTTCACTCTTGGCTAAATCACTCGTTACTTAGAAACCATAGGCTGGAAGGTACACCACTGACGCCACCGCTATCATTCCTGGATACTGAATCCCAAAACTTCTAACCTTCTATTCGAAGTATGGACTATTCACAATTTTTTGCTTTGAGTATCTCGTACGTTGTTCACCTTTACCTTACTTACCTTAAAATTTTGCATCGTATCTTCCATCTCTTTCCTGCCTCCCTTCCACCTAGGTATAATTCGTGTCCATAACTTGAAGCTCTATTATAATACTCGCACCTCTGCTACATACACAATCCAGCGGGAGCTTCGTGCTGACTTCTTATGAGGCTGGCACTTCTTCTAACTGGCTTCCTTGTATAGCCATTATAGATTATGATTATTGTGTTATTTCTCTTGAACATCTGATATTAAGAGTGATTCTGTCGTGTTCTCCAGCACAACTTCTATAATTTTTCTAGGTCCAATAATCAGACTCCTGATTTATTTAGGTGACGTAATTCTTTAGTTTCCTCTTACCTTCTAAACAGCCTTTACGTAGGCTTAAGCTATCTTCCGATCTGTGGCTCATTGTATCAGTTATTACTTTATCCTTTCATGGGCGTTATGGAACTGGTTTTTATGGGCTTATTCCTGAGGACTTATCAATTCTCATCACTTTCTCACTCACCCTTTCTTATCCTTAATCTTTTCTTCCTAAGAACTTGTCGCTTTACCATACTTTAGTTTGCGACCTACGCATATTCATTTATACTACTCGAAATATTTCTTCAACTTGCATGCACCATATATTTCCATATGTTATTACGAAACATCAAGCGATACATCACCTCGTCTCAAACTCTTATTTTACTCTCTTAACTAGACACCTCGATACTTAGAACCCATAGGTTTGAAAATATGCCACTGACGATGCTGCTATCATTCCTGGATACTCAATCCCAACGCTTTGGACCATTCACAACCTTCTGCACTTAAGTCTCGTATGTTTTTTTTCCTTTATCTTTACCTTACTTACCTTAAAATATCACCTCACATTCTTATATCTCTTTCATGACATCCTTTCCACCTAGGTAAAATTCATATCCACAACTTGAAGCTCGATTATAATTCTTGCACCTATGGTGCATACACAATACGGTGGGAGCTTCATACTGACTTCCTATGAAGCTAGTACTTTTCTAACAATCTTTATCGTAGAGACGTTATAGAATATGTATGTTGTACTATTCCTCTTTACTTTTGATATTAAAAGTGACCATGTAATGTGCTCAATCACGATTTCTATAATTTTTTTGGGTCCAATAATCAGACTTCTGATTTACTTCGTTGTTTTGCAACTCTTTAGTTTCATCTTCCTTCTGATCAACCTTTGTGTAGGCTTAAGCTATAGTCCTATCTGCGGCTCATGGTGTTAGTTATTACTTATATCCTTTCATGGGCGCTATGGAATATCCATGATACAATTCTATAATAATTCAATCCTTTGTCTATGACCTGGATTAAATTCTTTCCTTTAACTTATGCCGGAGTCTTCTACAATTGTATGATTTTCAACCTATATGTTGCATGGATAACACTCCGAAATATCAAGTTCGTTCTTAACTAACTCTGGATCATTGATCGAATAATTCCTTTCGTTTTATCTCAACTTTCTTTAACCATAAGCTATTACTTTTCCTGATCTTTTTTCCCCTTGTTATGTCCATACTTAGCTTATCTTAGTTCCCACACATGTCACAATTTTCCTGCAACTCATATGATCTCGAATATTACTTCTGAATTTACTTCCCATTCATTAGCGGCCGTGACGGGCACCCGGTACCTTACCCAACTGAGTACCAACGTAACGTATCTTTCTTAGTACATCATTACATACACATGACATACGGTCCTAATAGGCCAACATAATCCTTTATAAACTCAAAACATAGGCCGACCAGGCCGTACAATCCTTTATATACACGACGTATGTCTACAAGCCTCTAAGAGTACATAAATATCATAAAGGTCGGGACAGAGTCCCGCCTTACCAAACAATACGTGTCTATATCATACTAACCAAACGAGCAACTCCGAAGCAAATGGAGCGCACCAACATCTTTCGTTGAGCTGATAGCCTACTTGGAGGGCTCTCGACCTGTCTATCAGGACCCGCGGGCATGAAATGCAGCGTCCCCAAGAAAAAGGGACGTCAGTACGAATAACGTACCGAGTATGTAAGGCACATAAATAAATACATAACAGACATGGAAGAGATATAGAGTAATTGACTCAACCTGTATGTCTGGATAACTCTGTAAATAATAGATCGCTTTTAGCATCATGCATATGCGTATGAATTTCATATCGTGCATAGGTATATGTTTCATAACATCATCGGCCTCTGAGGGCATCCCATCATATCATATCGGCCACTATGGGCAAAATCATCATCGTATACCAGCTGATCAGGTGGTGGTGCGTATACAACGCCATAACCTTTCCCATATCCCATATACATATATATACATACATATATATGCGTATACAATGCCGTTTGAAGATACATACATATATACGCGTATATAACGTCGTTTGAATCATATTTCAGCCACTGTGGGACACATCATCATCATATACCAGCTGATCAGGTGGTGGTGAGTATATAACGCCGTAACCTTTTCCCATATCCCATATACATATATTTACATATATACGCGTATTTATCGCCATATGGTCATGCGTCAATGCACATGTATGAAATGCATGAAAAGTACGTAATAATCTTAATATTCCTTCCGGATAAACTTTTTCAACTTCGTATTATTCTGAAATCCATGAACAGAAAATAATAATAATTCTCATGGGGAATCAAGAATATAGACACCCCTACTATTTCTATGAATAGAGTAATTTATAGAAACTGTGTATTTGCTCGTTTCTTCAGTATAATTTGGACCATGCCAAAAGAAAGAAGGGATAGCCTTAACATACCTGAACCGATTATTTTGGCAATTCATCCAACGCATCCCGTAGTACCTCAATCTTATATACCAAAAACTCCTATTCTTTTACCTTATTTCACTTTGAAAAAACCCTCGATTCAATAGCGCGATACAATGGAACAATGAGGTCAAAAAGATAAGGAAGGCTCGTATCTTAATTGAATAACGTTGCTACGGTTAATGAATTTTATGTCATAGTTCAAGTAAAAGAACGTTTTATAGTAAGAGAAAGAGCCATTTTTTGTTGTTGCCTCTATTCTGACTAAGGAGCTAATCTAACTCAAGTAAAATTTTAAGATAACTCATATCTTCTTGGACTATATGGTACACTTCTCCTATATAGTACATATGAATTGTCCACCTCCTATACACAACCACCAGATCACCTATGTACAATGAATGAGTCATTGCTTCATTTGGTGTTATGCATCCACGTGGAAGGTGCCCACACCTAATTATGGTAAGGTAATGTCCCTTTAATACACATTAGTCACATCTTTCTTTAGTTTCCATGATCCCATGTAGACCAAAATAATTCTTACACTTATCTACTTAAATCAATAATTAACTATTTACTCACATAATTAAGAACTATCTCAAATTACTTAAAATATTACTCACTTTTAACACACTTTATGTACCTTACTATCATGGTCATGAGGTACCTTGTATGGCACTAGTCCATATACGGGGTATTATAGCTTAGACCGTATTTTATCCTAAAATATCAAACATCGACGAAATTCATTTCTTCGATTCGCTTATTCTCTCACTTTCTCAAATTTACTTATCACTTGTTTGAAATAGTGTAATTCTTATAATCTCAAAATAATCCCATTCACATACTTATGTCGATTAACTTACGACGAACGTTAACAACAAAAATACGAGATGTAACAAAGGCATCAAACGCACGCAGATTCTTCAAGGAAGCTCTTGTTTTGATTCCGGATGACAAAGGGCATGGCATGAACCTTCAAGGAATCTCCAAAACCATCAAGATCAAGAAACATGGTACTACTTTCGGTCTGAGATATGAGTACACCTGGGAGGAATTCAATAGTTGGTTGTGTTACACCCCATGTTTTCGTACGTGAGAGTACATCGTAAGTCAATTGATGTAAGCTCAGAAATAAGATTATATTTGATGGAATATAAAGTAAGTTAATCATGTTACATTGAAGGTTACAAATATTTAAGATCATGAATAACGTGTACAAAGAGGGTTGGAAAGCTTAGAAGCTAAACCAACTGAAGAGAATAAGTTTCGTCAAAAGTCGACGAGTTTGGAATGTTATAACATGTACTTTAGGGTGAGACTATGGTTAATTAAATTATAATGAGGTTATGATATGAGTTAATTTTGTCATATGATAGTCGTGTGCTACGGTTTGAAGTCAAGCAAGTTTTGGAACAAAAGTTGGAATAGGTCTTCACAAGTTACATTCATAAATTTGTTGAAACTTAGGTCGAATGTAGATGCGTTTTTCTCCCAATATACTTATAATTATGGGATGATCTACATATAAAATTGAATATATTCAATTCTAGTTTCCAATGCATTAAACCGTTCATCGATACGATGTAGGAGTAGAGAGATATTTACAGTTTCGCGAGACTGCGCAGACATCATATATGACAAGTAGGTGGATCACTAGAGTTTTTTGAGAAATAGATTTCATGTGTTATACGAGGTCATATTGGTACATATTATATACCAAATTGAAGGCCTTGGAATTTAGTTTCCAACGCTCTTAATCGTTCGTTCATACGACACCGGGATAAAAAGATATAAGTGTCGAAAGATGGACCAATCCTAGGGTGCCAAGCTAGCACCTCTTTGACTTTTTCCAAAATAGATATATATGTGTCTTAGGTCGGCTTTCTCTTCATATTTCAGCATAAAAAGACTAGATAACACCCATAAACATAACCTCAAGCTATGTTCTAGGGTTTCAAAGAATATTATCATTCCGGGCATGAAATCGAGAAGCAATAACATCAAAACGATCCCAACGACGTAAGTGTCATTATACCGCCTCTCCTTTTTCTTTGTAGTTAGAGTTTTGGAAGTTACTTCATAGTTAAGAAAAGTCTAATATCTGTATTTAAGTGCTTAAATATCAAGGAAGGTTGATAAATGTGTTTCCTAATAGTTAGAACTCACAGGACGGTGATCAGAAGCCGTGAGTTCGAGTTATTTGACTTGTAGCGGACTGTTTTGTATTGCTGTTGGGCTGCATGTTTTAATATTGTTTTCTAGAGTTTTAGAGTATTACGGGTGTGGAGAAACACCATATAGATGTAGGGTTGTGAGCTGGTCGTTCGTTGTAACATTTTTGGGTCGTTTGACACGACTACGGTGGTCGTCTTATGTGTGAAGTGATTATTATGTGTGGACTATTTTGGGAGGCTCAATATGATTATTATTGATGTTGTTTGGGCTGTTAGGTAATTTTTTTTACTTGTGTGAATTCATATAAATAGGGGAGATGATGTCCGTTTCATCGTAAAATAGGTTGTGGTCGATACATAATAGTTATGACGCTTAAACGATAACGATATTGTCGTTTCTCTTATTGTAGATTAAGGAGTTGTTACATTTGCGTAGCTTGAGGTTGGGGATGTATATACAAGGTATGTGAGGCTATTCCTTTCCTTCTTTTGCACGACTCCGATTGTACATAATTCAATGAACGAGCTTCCAAAGATACTCTACTCTTAGAAACTAGCAGTACTTACATTGTTTCCCTTCTTATGGAGCAATTGATGTTGTGGTTGCTTCTCTTATTATTATGTTATCAATGTTGTTGGTACTTCCTGATTCTTATAAGATTATCGATGAAGAGTTATCCCTAATGATGTGTACGGAGAATATCGACCTTACTTCACTCTGAAATGTTCAGAATATGATTCCATTGAGTTCTGCATGCATTATATATATGTATCTATTTTACTCTACTGAGTCGCACCATAGTCGGTCGAGTATGGCACCTATTGTGCAACCACTGAGCAGTTGGGTTTACCGAGTCCTCTTTGAGGCCGGGTATGATATGATAATGATGATTCCCACAGAGGCGAATGTTCTATGATGATAATGATGCCCACATAGGCGGATGTTTTAAAAGATTATGTATATANCGACGCTGCATGTTGTGCTGCAGGTCCTGATAGACAGGTAGACACAGCTCCCCCACCATCATAGGCTTTCTAGTTCAGTGGTCATAGGCGAGATCCCTTCTCCGGACTTGCCGTGGTCTTGGTATGAATTTTTGTTATAGATGTTATGGGTATGTCGAGGCCCTGTTCCGGCTATGTTGCATTACTTATGCTCCTTTAGAGGCTCATAGACAGGTGTCGACTCATGTATAGTTTGGTATGCCTTGTTGGCTAATTTTTGTTGTATAGTCTTTCATGGCAGCGTTGTAGCTCGTACCTTTTATGTAGTTTCTTAGCAATCTAGTCATCCCATGTGATGTATGTTCATGATCCATATCTACCATTTTATTGATCTCGTTATCCCTTAAAGATAATAAGAAGGTTAGATAAAATGTACGTTGGTGCTTGGCAAGTATGGACCGGGTGGTAGTCATGATCCTCCAGTTTGGGTCGTGACAGGTCGCCACCTTGGCGCGGTCCTTACTACCTATTGGAACAGCCAATACCGCATCTGGACAGACCTTCCAGCAAAATGTTATTTATGGGTCAGACGAAGAAGAAGCACTCGCTGCACTGAGGAATTTGTTCCTGGGAGATGATGATATGGATTGTTGTGTTATTCTCAAGAAGGAGGGGGAGGAAGGCCCTTCCGTACAGGCAGTAAGCAAGGGAGCATATCTCAAGAACTGGTCTATCAGGACCACTAGAGCCTGCCGAGCCTTGGGGTAGCAAGGCTAAAAACAAGCATTATTTACTGTTTTATTCATTAAACAATCTTCCCTCTCCTGCATTTTGCAATTCCCACAATAAGATCTTCAATGTTCAAAACAGTTATTCAATTTATCAAAGCATTTCTAATTTCTCTTACAAATTCGATATTTATTCGCTATTGTTTTCTCTCATTAGTTTATCTATATAGCATTACTATTACTTTACTTGATGAACCGATGACTGTGACGTGCAACGAGGCTATGAAAGAAACGTACATTGATTCAGACGAAGACGATATACCTGACAAAATTGTTAAGGAGGTCGAAGACTTTGAAAATATACCTAAGTCCAACTTGGATGAGACTGAGGTTGTCAACCTAGGAGATTCAGAAAACGCCAAGAAAACATGCATCACTATCCATTTGTCACCGTCAGAGAAGAAAGAGTATACAGAGTTCCTAAGGGAGTATGAGGACATATTCTCCTGGTCTTACGATGACATGACTAGTTTAAGTACATCCATTGTGGCTCACAAACTGCCGACCAATCCTACATGTCCACCGGTAAAGCAACAGCTCAGAAAATTCAAACCTGACATGAGTTTGAAAATCAAAGAAGAAGTCACCAAGCAGATCAATGCCAGAGTTCTCCAGGTAGTTGAATACCCGACATGGTTAGCCAACATTGTACCTGTGCCAAAGAAACACGGGAAGGTTAGAGTCTGTGTCGACTACCGAGATCTCAACTGGGCCAGTCCTAAAGATGACTTTTCCTTGCAAAATATACACATTCTAATTGAAACTTGCGGCAAGCATGAGCTACATTCCTTCGTAGAATTCTTCGCTGGATATCATCAAATTTGGATGGATGAGGAAGATGCTGAGAAAACGGCGTTCATCACGCCCTAGGGAGTGTACTGTTACAAGATTATACCGTTCGGTTTAAAGTATGTAGGGGCCACCTACATGAGGGCCATGACTAACATATTCCACGACATGATTCACGAAGAGATCGAGGTTTATGTGGACGACGTCATTATCAAATCGAAGAAAGTTGCTACTCACATGGATGATTTAAGGAAGTTCTTCAACAGGTTGAAAAAATATAATCTGAAGCTGAACCTCGAAAAGTATGCATTCGGGGTTCCTGCTGGGAAGTTGTTGGGATTCATTGTGAGCCGTCGGGGAATAGAATTGGATCCGTCAAAGGTCAAAGCCATTCAAGAACTACCACCGCCAAGAAACAAGTGAGATGTTATGAGCTTCTTGGGGAGGCTCAATTACATCAGCCGATACATAGCACAGTCTACAGTCATCTGTGAGCCGATCTTCAAAATGTTAAAGAAGGACACTGCGACTAAGTGGACCGGGGATTGTCAGAAATCTTTCGACGGAATCAAGGATTATCTATCCACACCGCCAGTCTTGGTACCACCTGAGCCAGGTAGACCCCTGCTACTCTACTTTTCCGTACTAGATGGAGCTTTCAGTTGCGTTTTGGGGCAACATGATGAAACAGGAAGGAAGGAACAAGCTATTTATTATCTCAGCAAGAAGTTTACTCCATATGAGGCCAGGTATTCTTTGCTGGAATGCACTTGCTGCGCTTTGACTTGGGTTGCTCAGACGTTGAGGCACTATTTCTGTGACTACACAACATATCTCATATCAAGGATGGATCCATTGAAATACATCTTTCAGAAACCCATGCCCACTGGCAAGCTAGCCAAGTGGAAAATCTTGTTGAGTGAGTTCGACATCATTTATGTGACTCAAAAAGTGGTCAAGGGACAGGCATTAGAAGACCATCTTGCTGAGAATCCAGTGGACGGAGAATACGAACCCCTGAAAACGTATTTTCCTGATGAAGAAGTATCATTCGTAGGAGAAGACATTGGAGAATACTACGAGGTTGGAGGATGTTCTTTGATGGCGCAGAAAACTTCAAAGGAGTCGGTATCGGAGCGGTCTTAATATCGAAAACAGGTCAACATTATCTAGCATCCGCAAAACTCAGGTTTCCTTGCACCAACAACATGGCAGAATATGAGGCCTGTATCTTAGGGCTCAACATGGCCATCGACATGAACGTCCAAGAGCTGTTAGTGATCGGTTACTAGGACTTATTGGTACATCAAGTACAAGGGGAATGGGAAACCAAAAATTCCAAGATACTACCATATCCATATCACTTTCGGGAGTTGAGAAAGAGGTTCACAAAGATAGAGTTCCGGCATGTCCCCAAAATCCAGAATGAGTTCGCTGATGCTCTGGCTACCTTGTCATCTATGATTCAGCATCCAGACAAAACTTTCATTAACCCCATTCCAGTGAAGATTCACAGTCAGCCGGCCTACTGTGCCCATGTTGAAGAAGAAGTAGACGGAAATCCTTGGTTTCACGACATCAAGGAGTATTTGGCAAAAGGAGAATACCTAGAGCTTTCAAACGCCACTCAAAAGCGCACACTTCGGAGATTGTCTAACGATTTCTTTCACAGCAGAGGAACCCTCTATAGGAGGACTCCTGAAGCATCGAAACTATTGGAAGAAGTTCATGCTGGGACCTGCGGTCCACATATGAACGGGTTTGTATTTGCGAAGAAGATACTCCGAGCGGGTTACTTCTGGATGACCATGGAAACCGAATGCATCCAGTACGTCCGTAAATGCCACCACTGTCATATACATGGAGACATGATAAGGATACCTCCGAGTGAGCTTAACGCAACAAGTTCACCATGGCCATTAGCCGCCTAGGGCATGGACGTCATTGGATCTATCGAGCCTGCCGCCTCTAACGGACACATGTTTATTCTGGTTGCCATTGAATACTTTACCAAATGGGTCGAAGCAGCCTCCTACAAAGCAGTTACCAAGAAAGTCGTGGTCGGCTTTGTCCGCGAACGCGTTATTTGTCGGTTCGGAGTTCTAGAGTCAATCATCACCGACAATGGTTCCAATCTCAATAGTGACGTGATGAAATCCATGTGTGAAACATTCAAGATCAACCACAAGAACTCCACGGCTTATAGACCTTAGATGAATGGAGTTATAGAAGCCGCTAACAAAAACATCAAGAAGATATTAAGGAAGATGATAGAAAGGCACAAGCAATGGCATGAGAAGTTATCATTCTCCTTATTGGGATATCTCACCATAGTCAGCACATCAACCGAGGCAACCTCCTACATGCTGGTTTATGGTACAGAGGTTGTTATTCCTGCCGAAGTTGAGATTCCATCTCTGAGAATTATACAAGAAGTTGAGCTCAGCGACGCGGAATGGGTAAGGAACCGTTATGAGTAACTAGCCCTCATAGACGGAAAAAGGATGAACTCTGTTTGTCATGGTCAACTCTATCAGAATAGAATGTCCAGAGGCTTCAACAAGAAAGTCAAACCAAGACGATTCACACCAGGGCAGCTGGTGCTAAAGAAAGACTTTCCTCACCAAGACGAAGCCAAAGGGAAATTTTCTCCCAGCTGGAAGGGTCTGTACATGGTTCACAGAGTACTGACAGGAGGAGCACTTATACTTGCAGAAATAGACGGAGAAGTTTGGCAAAAATCAATCAATTCAGATGCAATCAAGCGCTACTATGTGTAATTCTTTATACTTTTGTCAACAATGTAAATTGAACTACGCCTGACATGATTCCCATTTAAGAGGGGATACGTAGGCAGCCCTATGGGTTCGGTCACAATTCAATAAAATTTTCATTTTTCCCCCCAAAATTGGAAACAGTGGCGGAATTTTGAGGAGGACCCTCAAAATTCTGAAGCAAGCAGCAGTCCGGAAGCATCCACCCAGCCAACTGGGGCAGAACTTTGAGGAGGACCCTCAAAATTCTGAAGCAAGCAGCAGTCCGGAAGCATCCACCCAGCCAACTGGGGCAGAACTTTGAGGAGGACCCTCAAAATTCTGAAGCAAGTTCAGCCGATCGCCGAGCAAGCAGCAGTCAGAAGTATTCACCTATCAAACTAGGGCAGAATTTTGAGGAGGACCCTCAAAATTCTGTAGCAAAGGGTTGCAATGCCTCGAACCGCGTCACGGTCGTCGGTTCATCTAAAACACTATTTTAGATTATATACTTATATTATATCTTTACAAAATCATGCATATATATTTTTTTGAAACAACTTGTTTAGCAAACGCTACCCCCAACAGTACAGACAGTATCATCTGCGAGAAGGCAAGCCAAGCAAAGCCGATAGGGATACCAACTAATCTTCCCCTTACAGAACTCACAATTTTTCTTTTGATGCAAGCACAAAGATCGCAAAGGCCCAGAAAGCATATTACCTTCCTGAAGAACACACAATGCTCAGAGACACACTTCTCAAACTCGTCGCACATGCTAACATTTGTTATCAGAAAAAATGATGTTTCATTACCACAATGCTCTACCGCAATTTATTACCAGCTAAGAATTTCTGTTGTCAGTCTTTTAATACTGCATAGGGCTACCATTCTGCCTTCTAAGGTTAAACGCTACCTCCATTTGCATTTTATCTTCTGCATAAGGCTTTCGAGACTAAACGATGTCTCCATCTGCATTTGCATTGCATAAGGCTACCTTTTTGCCTTCTGAGGTTAAATGCTACCTCCATCTGCATTTATCTTCTGCATAAGGATACCTTTCTGCCTTCCGAGACTAAACGTTGTCTCCATTTGCATTTTATCTTTTGCATAAGGCTACCATTCTGCCTTCCGAGGTTAAACGCTACCTCCATCTGCATTTATCTTCTGCGTAAGGATACCTTTCTGCCTTCCGAGACTAAACGTTGTCTCCATTTGCATTTTATCTTTTGCATAAGGCTACCATTCTGCCTTCCGAGGTTAAACGCTACCTCCATCTGCATTTATCTCTTGCATAAAGCTACCATTTTGCCTTCCGAGGCTAAATGTTGGCTCCCATTTACTTTCTGAAACTACTGCCGTTTCTTTCATTGTTTATTTCATTTCTTTCGGGCTAAACTCTGCCCTTTTTAATTCGCAAGACTAAGCTATGTCTTGTTAGCATCATACTATTGCATTTTCATGGGCTGAGAACATCATCGCATGGCCTAAGGATATCTTTTATCAGTTTGCATATCATTATTCAAAGACATCATGGTTCGGAGGCACCATCCTCATGGCCCGAGAATATCATTTCATAGCCTGCGAATCCCGCATCAAGCGATTCATGGCCCAGGACATCATGGTCTAAGAACGTCATCCTCAACCGTCTAAAGACAGCATTCATAGTCCAACGGGAATATGCATCATGTTTAAATTATGCACAATATACGCTTGTTATTCATTTGCAGGAAATCCGGCTGGGAACAGCCAGCCAGGAAGGAGCGGACCGCTCCAGTTCTGCTAACTACCCCATAAACCATTTTTGCTCACCTTGCTTTGCGCCTTGCGTCCGTCTTTATAAAACGTCACCGGTATACTTCGCCGGTGACTCCTGGACTACATACGGCCTGATTCCTGTAAAACCAGGGATATGTAGGCAGCTCAGAAACTAGGGTGCGGCCTAAATCTTTCATACTATCTCCATTCGGTCAAAATTAGCCATCATATCTTTACCCGACAACTCTTTCATCCTTCCCGGGTAAAGAGGGGCAGATATTGATACCCAATTTTCCTCAAATTATTTTCAAAATATCATATCTACTTTCAAAATCACTCTTTGCAGTAATCGATATTTTTCCATAATTTTCCATATTTTTAACAAATTCTTTTCTTGTTTATTTAATATTTTATGTTCCATAATTATGCATAAATGATATTATAAACAATTTCAAATCACTTTGTTACTCAATATGATCCTATTTATTCCACAAATTAGCCAATATTGGCATTATTTAGTTAATTGTTTAGCAGTTTTTGCGATTATAGCACAAATATACATTTACTTTAAAAGCAACAATTGATCGTTTTATATTTTTTATAGTAATTAATTATCTTAAATTCATTTATTTGGATTTAATTTCACTTTACACAATTATTAGCTATTTTGCTAATTAATTATCTTATTTAATATGGGTATTTAACACTTAGCCCCATTTTATTTAAATTTTAGCCAACATTTAACCCAACCCCACCTGACCCAAAACCCATTAACCAACCCAACCCAAACCCATTCCTACCCGCCCCAACCCCATGCTTGATCTGAATCGTTGATCATATGAGATAAACGGTCCAGATCTAAGTTACCTTAATTAACTCCCAACTACCCCCCTCTGACCCCTCATTCCCTCAACACTCTCTCTCTCTCTCTCTCTCTCTCTCTCTCTCTCTCTCTCT
>ML254915.1:0-23594 GCA_005239495.1 Nicotiana undulata
TCACTCTAATGGAAGGGCCACTTCCTCTCTCAAGAACTCTCCTTTCCTTCTCTCTATTTTTTTGTTCAGAAACTTGTTAATATGAAAGGGGGTGGGGATTAAATAAAACTGGGGTCGGGTATAAAATTTCAGAAAAATAACAGACCGCGTCGAATATGCGGTCAGGAATGCGGTCGCATTCCTGACATGCGGTTCGCATTTTGGACCGCAGAATGGCCCCCAGGTGGGCCAAATTTTGGAAACATTCTTCCCGGGTATGCGACCACTATGCGGTCCACATACACGTTATGCGATCGCATAACACCCCTTCAGTTGGGCAGTGATCTGCCCGTGTATGCGACCACTATGCGGTCCACATACACGTTATGTGATCGCATTGTGCGTCGCATAACACTCAATTTCTGGAAAAATTAAGTTCTTTCAAATCCCGGGGTATTTTTACAAAAACCAAGGTCCGATATAAGGGTTTACTCAGAGATATCGACTCGGGGACTTATTCGGACGTTATTTTAAGCAAGAAATTTTTACGGGTCTTCACAATAGCAAAGACATAATTTGGACTTGTTAATGGGGAGCGGCTAGGTGAAATCCAATTACCACACAACAACAAAAAAACAAGTACTGCCAACTACAAACATCATCGAAAAAGACAGAGACTGGACACTGATGGAATCCTAAGGGGCACTAGAAGAGGAAGGCTTGGAGGAGGAGGCAGCCAGGGTCTTGAGAACCAAATCCATGCGGGCATTAGCAAACATTTGTTCCTCCAGAAGTTTCTCCCGCAGGTTCTCAACCTGCTGCTTGAGCTTAGTGTTCTCTTTGGTCAAGCGGCAACATCCTCATGGGAAGAATTAACAGCATCAGGTCCCCAGAGGCTTGACTCAACTGAGTCTCCAAGATAGCAATCTGAGCCTTCAACTTCCTGCTCACCTCATTCGCATCATTCAGCGTATTGATCAATTGGGATATGGTAGAAGTGCTTCCCCCAGCTTTCTAAAAACACTCACATTCCTCTAAGGTCGTCTTGGAGAAGGTCTGTTTGCGGGTCCCTGCTCGGGGGTTTTTAACATGCACTTGGTNAACGTGACATGCAAACCTCCCAATTTACACTAACCCCGGTATTTTCAAAAAATTTCGCCAGAGGTTCCCTTGTAACTAGGCCTATCTACCTGTCAAAGAGCCCCCGAAACACATTTCCAAGCACCATTACACAAAGTTTGTTATCCCTACAACTGATATACTATTCATCACCTCTATACTCGCACATATTCAATTACCTTAACAAATACAGATGATTCATCCTCTTTTCATCACAATTTAGCATAAGATCCAATTGGTGGCATACAATTTGCACATAGCTTTGGGCCACTTCAGTGTGCCCCATACAGTTCAATCACCTCAATAGATCATAGACAAATTTTTACTTACTTACCATTTACAAATCTACACTATTATTAATTACTTACTTACCGCATTTGTTTCACAAACTGTTTATTTGCTTTGAAGGTGGCACACCACCTAGTTAACAACTTTGTATACAGTTTTAGCACGCATTGGAAAGTTACAACAATAGGGCAGTTAGGAGAGGAAAGAAAAATAGGGTGTCTTGGCACGAGTCTGGATACAACATCAAATTGCCCTGAAACCATGATTCGCACGATCATTACTACACTTGCTCAAACAGATGGGGGTATTTTTCTTTCATCTCTTTCTCTGTTTCCCACGTGGCCTCCTCCACTCGTTGACTCCTCCACAACACTTTAACAGAAGCAATGTCTTTGTTTCTAAACCTACGGACCTGCCTATCGAGAATGGCAACCAGAACTTCTTCATACGACAAGTCTTTACTAACCTAAATGGTCTCAACTGGTACAATGGCGGAAGGATCTCCAATTACCTTCTTCAACATAGACACGTGGAATACCGGATGCACTAATGACATTTCAGGGGGCAATTCCAGCCTATACGCGACTTTTCCTATCCGCTGAGCGATCCGATACGGCCCGACATACCTTGGGCTCAATTTTCCTTTCTTTCCGAACCGCATGACTCCCTTCATGGGATATACCTTCAAGAATACCCAATCATCTACTTGAAACTCTAAATTCCTACGACGAACATCCGCATATGATTTCTGACGACTTTGAGCAGTTTTCATCCTTTCCTGAATGACTCTAACTTTTTCCATGGTTTGGTGTACAAGATCCGGCCCTATCAATTCTGCCTCACCAACCTCAAACCATCCGATCGGAGATCTACATTGCCTCATGTACAATGCTTCAAATGGGGCCATCTGAATACTAGCGTGGAAGCTGTTATTGTAAGCAAACTCTATAAGCGGCAAGTGATCATCCCAGCTACCCTTGAAATCCAAAATACAAGATCGCAACATATCCTCAAGCGTCTAAATAGTCTGCTCCGCCTGACCGTCTGTCTGTGGGTGGAAAGTTGTGCTGAGATTTACCTGAGTACCCAGACCTTGCTGAAATTTCCTCCAAAAGTTAGCTGTGAACTGAGCCCCTCGATCCGAGATAATAGAAACTGGAGTGCCATGAAGCCTGACTATTTCCTTGATATACAACTGAGCGTACTGTTCCGCAGTATCGGTGGACTTAACTGGCAAGAAGTGAGCTGATTTCGTGAGTCGATCCACTATCACCCAAATTGAGTCGAACTTGCGCTGAGTGCGAGGTAACCCTACCACGAAGTCCATGTTGATCATCTCCCATTTCCACATTGGTATATCCATAAGCTGAGTCAGCCCACCGGGCCTCTGATGCTCGGCCTTTACCTGCTGACAATTCGAACACCTAGATACCAAGTCCGCTACACTCCTCTTCATGCCATTCCACCAATAAATCTCCTTGAGATCGTGATACATTTTCGTGGAACCTGGGTGAATAGAATACCTGGAGTTATGGGCCTCTGCCATTACCCTCTCCCGGAGATCATCTACATCTGGTACATATATTCTCCCCTGACATCGCAAGACACCGTCATCTTTGCCAAGTGAAACGCTGAAGTCTCGTGTTTTAAAATTGCTTCCCTCAATTGTGCTAATGCTGGGTCTCTGAATTGCTTTTCCTTGACTTCTGTTACAAGCGAAGACTCCGCTCCATTTCTCACCACGACATTCCCGTTATCTGAGGTCGAAAGACAGACCCCAAGACTGGCCAACCGATGAACCTCTCGAGCCAAAGGCCTCTGACCGGCCTCTAAATGTGCTAAGCTACCCATGGATTTTTGACTAAGAGCGTCGGCTACCACATTCGCCTTTCCTGGATGGTACAAAATATTCATATCATAATCTTTGAGCAATTCTAACTACCTTCGCTGCCTTAAATTCAGCTCCTTCTGTTTGAATATGTACTGAAGGCTCTTGTGGTCCGTGAACACGTCCACCTGGACCCCATAAAGATAGTGTCACCATATTTTCAATGCAAACACAACTGCTGCGAGCTCCAAATCATGCGTCGGATA
Organism: Nicotiana undulata; assembly: GCA_005239495.1. NCBI lineage: Eukaryota > Viridiplantae > Streptophyta > Magnoliopsida > Solanales > Solanaceae > Nicotiana > Nicotiana undulata. The sequence goes on from ML254915.1 coordinate 3,481, forward strand.
ATTCTTCTCGTGACTCTTGAGCTGTCTTGAAGCATATGCTATAACTTTACCACGCTGCATCAACACACACCCCAAACCAACTCTCGACGCATCACAATAAACCACGAATCCCTCCGAACCTTCCGACAAAGTTAACACCGGTGCTGAAGTCAATCTTGACTTCAATTCTTGAAAACTCTTTTCACAAGCATCGGACCACTGAAACTTAACTACTTTCTGCGTCAGTTTAGTCAATGGGGAGGCGAGAGTAGAGAATCCCTCCACAAATCTCCGATAATACCCAGCTAGACCCAAGAAGCTACGAATCTCTGTCGGGGTCGTTGGTCTAGGCCAATCTTTCACTGCTGCAATCTTTTGGAGATCAACTTGAATTCCTTCCCTAGAGACCACATGACCCAAAAACGCAACTGATTCTAGCCAAAACTCACATTTCGAAAATTTAGCATACAGGCGGTGTTGTTGAAGAGTCTGCAGAACTGCTCTAAGGTGACTAGCATGATCTTCCCGACTTCGCGAGTAGACAAGGATGTCATCAATAAAAACAATCACGAAGGAGTCTAGAAATGGCTTGAAAATCCGATTCATAAGATCCATAAAAGCTGCTGGAGCGTTGGTCAGCCCGAAGGACATTACCAAAAATTCAAAATGACCATAACGAGTCCTGAAGGCGGTCTTAGGAATATCCTGCTCCCTGATCTTCAACTGATGATACCCAGACCGTAAATCGATCTTTGAGAAGAACCTAGAACCTTGCAACTGATCGAACAAATCATCTATCCGAGGCAATTGATATTTATTCTTGATGGTGACCTTGTTGAGTTGCCGATAATCAATACACATTCGAAGCGACCCATCTTTCTTTCTGACAAAAAGAACCGGTGCGCCCCAAGGCAACACACTTGGCCGATTGAAACCTTTTTCTAATAGATCTTTCAATTGCTCCTTTAACTCTCTCAATTCTGCGAGCGCCATTTTGTACGGTGGAATAGATATTGGCTGCGTATCTGGAAATATGTCAATCCCGAAATCAATCTCTCTATCTGGCGGAATCCCAGGTAACTTATCCGGAAACACTCCTAGAAACTCATTCACGACCGGCACAGACTTGGGAGCTGGCACCTCTGAAGCGGTGTCCGCAACCCGGACCAAATGATAAATGCATCCCTTCCTGATCATTTTGCAGGCCTTGAGATAGGAAATAAACCTACCCCTTAGCATGACATCATTCCCTTTCCATTCAATGACGGGCTCGTTAGGAAATTCGAGCCTCATAATTCTGGTTCGGCAGTCGAGTTTAGCAAAGCACGAGTAAAGCCAATCCATTCCCATGATAACATCAAAATCTACCATCTTTAATTCAATGAGATCGGCCGTGGTATCTCGACCACACACCGTGACAACACAATTCCTATAGACTCGCGCGGCCGTAATGGAATCACCAACCGGAGTCGACATTGAGAACGACTGAAGAAGTTGTTCGGGTTTTATCCCGAAACTCGAAGCAATAAATGGAGTAACATATGACAAAGAGGATTCCGGGTCAATAAGAGCATAAACATTAATCGTTTGTACAGACAGAATACCTGTGAAAACATCTGGAGAAGCCTCCTTACTCTGGCGACCACTCAAGGCATAGAACCGACTGGGTCCCCCTTGACCCCGTGCTCTACCCCTAGCTGCATCGCGCCCTGCTGGAGCTGGAGGGCTTGCTGAAGATGCAGCGGCTGAAGAACCGGACGGCTGAGCAGTGCTTCCACCCGTGCCCTGACTGGGCACACGATAATTCCATTGGGTGTGACCTCTCTCTCCGCATCTGAAGCATACCGGCATATCCAAGTAACATGGCCCAGAATGGGGCCTCCTACACTTAGGGCATGGGGCCCTCCGCTGCTGCTAATACCCCCCACCAGAACGACCGGACTGGTGGAACCTCCTGCCATCTGAACCGGGCCCCAAGCGACCTCCCTGCTCATAACTGCGCCCTGATGATGGCGCACTGGCTGAGGACTGAGCATAGGACTGAAGTGGTCCTGATGACCCTCTCCCAAAGGCTGATCTCCCCCCTCCAACCGAGCTCCCAGGGTTGCCCGCTGACCGGGCTCTACCACTACTCTCTTTATCTGACCTTATCTTCAATTTTCGCGCCTCTGTAGCCTTGGAAAAACCCACAATCTTCCCGTAGTTCATATCCGAATGCAAAGCAGCTGTAGCAGCCTCATTGACAACCAAGGGACCAAGGCCCTGAACAAACCGACGAACTCTGGCCTCCATAGTCGGCATCATGTTGGTGGCATACTTTGACAAGCGCACAAACTCCATATGGTACTCCCACACACTCATTTGGCCCTATTTAAGGACCTCAAACTCTGCAGCACGGGCTGCCATAGTCTCAGTAGTCAAGAAATGATCCATAAAGGCATCTACGAACTTGACCCACCTCGCCGGAGGGCTCCTCTCTCCATGGGAACTCTCCCACATTTCAAACCACGAATATGCTGCCCCCTTCAGACGATAGGAAGCCAACTCAACTCCCTCAGTTTCAGCAGCCTTCAAAACTCGGAGAGTCTTGTACATTTCATCTCTAAAATCTTGAGGATCGACCTCTGGGTCGGTGCCTGTGAACTCTGGAGGGGCTAACCGCAGAAACTGGTCGACCCTAGAACCTGAAGAATCCCTTTGCTCGCTAGAGGGCGCAGGGGCAGCCTGAGATCTTTGGGCCTGGGAGGCCACTAACTGAGTCAACATCTGAATAGCCCCCCTGAGGTCCCCATCAGAAGTACTGGAACCGGAAGCTGGAACTGAAGATGGATCAGGAACATCAGCGGGAGGGATTTCGGTACCCTCCGTTGGAGCAGGAATAAGGATAGACTGGTCTGGCATGGAAGAGTCCGGCAAATTCAAGGTCAGGGAATCACTCTCACCCGCACCGTCAGATAAAGGATGCGTGGCCACACTCGGGGTGGCATTGGCCTCTAGGCCGAGTCGAGCTCTCTTCTTCGGTGCCATTGCTGAAAAATTAGGACAGCGCACGAATTAGATAAAGACATTCTCACACTTCTCTCCATCGCACGATGCATAATAAAAATGAAGGGTATTTTCCTAAATGTCCATGCAGCCCCCTAATTATGGATGTGGTCGACAACACACCGATAAGAAGGGCTCTACTAGACACGGCTCCGAGACATCCTAGGACACTTTTTAAACCTTAGGCTCTGATACCAAGTTTGTCACGCCCCAAAATCGAGGGACGAGACCGGNCTAGACACGGCTCCGAGACATCCTAGGACACTTTTTAAAACCTTAGGCTCTGATACCATGTTTGTCACGCCCCAAAATCGAGGGGCGAAACCGGCGCCTAACCGGGTGATCCCAGTCAAGCGAACCTGTTCGCCCTTCCTTCCCAACGTATTACCCCGCGTACATAACCTACATTAATTCAAATGAGTTAGCCAATCTTAGTTTCAAATTACATAATACAGCATGTTCCCATTGTTCATTCGTTTAACATGTTAGCAACTAATGTTCAAACATACATAGTATCCGTACATACAAATTTTCCAACATGGTTTACGGTTCCGAGTACGTACTGTTAATACCCAAAAATACATATATACACTACCCACATTGTGTCTACGGAGCCTCTATGAATGCTAGTGAGTTTATATGCTTGCCGGTAACAAGGACCCGGCTATACCTTTTTAATATAAGAAAAAGAAGGTGATAAAAACCACACACGGCCCCGGGAAGGAAAGGGGCTCACCACAACCGTTGAGAAGATGAAGAGGAGGCACCACTATTGGCGGGCTGAGCTACCTGCTGCGGAACCACCTACATCCATATAAAAGATGTAGCGCCCCCGGCAAAAGGGACGTTAGTACTGTGGAATAGTACTAGTATGTATGAACAAACCTTACCCCAAGTACAATCAAGTAGTACACAGATAATAGACAGTTAATAGGCTTCAGCAAAACAATTCACATAAATCAAAACAACCAAATCAAGAGTTTCACAAACTTCCCTGACATTAGTAACACCTCCATATTCAAGAGTGATAATGATCACATTCCATCCTTATTACCTCGGCCACCCTTATCCCCTGCTCTCACCCTTATTACCCCTGCCACCCTTATTGCTCCGTGTTGCGGCGCGCAACCCGATCCCACCTGACAATGAACACACACCACCAATTTGATCACAAAGACTTTCATCACAAAGAACATAAGTTCACAACAACCAACGAGCAAATCACAAAGATTCCCATCATCAAGGAAAATCATTCATAACAGCCAAATAATCACGGTCACAGAAAATCTTTATCCAACAATGGATCACATATAGTGTGCCAACAACTTTACCCCGCCTGACAATTCATATTTCACAGCAACGTCACCATAACCTTATCACAACGGCAACAATAACAAATAATTTCATCATATGGGCCTTTCCTTCAAGGATTTGCTTGGGCTCAAGGCACCCGAATTTTCACCAAGTATCAATTTAATGCACAAAGTATTGCCATAATCGTTCAACTTATTTACATCGTTTCATATCAATAACTTCAAACAATTATAAGCTTGGCACATAATAAGATAGGCACGCCCAATCACCGTTCACAACCTCAAATAACACAGTAGAGTGGCGATCAACTAAGATAGTAATTCACATAATCTCATGCAAGTACACATACCGTATGCTCGAACACCAACGGGGAGACTCTACAAGGGTTAAAATTAGCCATACATACCTGGAATCGAGTTTCCTTTTTCAACTTTTACTTGAAATCACCGAACCGACTAGTATCGTCAATCTAGTTCACAATTAAACACATTCAACTCAGAATTAAAGTCATGCATGCAATTCAGATTCTCTCTCAAGAAATTTGTCAAGCACTATGTGAACCCATTAGGTTACCAACCCTATCTTTGTGAAGTTTTACCCCAAGTCACTCCCTTTTTCTAAATTAACACCATTTCTAAACATGCATGCAAGGTCTTAGTTACGATTTTCAAGGATCAATTCATGCCAACCCTCCCCTTGTTTAAAATCAGAAATTTATAGAAAAGAAGAAAGAGGGATTGGGAACCCTTACCTGTTGGAATGGGGAAGAAGGAGATTACTCGAAATACCGGGCCTGGGAGACCTTGAAAATCACTCTAATGGAAGGGCCACTTCCTCTCTCAAGAACACTCATTTCCTTCTCTCTATTTTTTTGTTCAGAAACTTGTTAAAACGAAAAGGGGTGGGGGTTAAATGAAACTGGGGTCGGGTATAAAATTTTAGAAAAATAACAGACCGCGTCGAATATGCGGTCAGGAATGCGGTCGCATTCTTGACATGCGGTTCGCATTTTGGACCACAGAATGGCCCCCAGGTGGGCCAATTTTTGGAAACATTCTGCCCGGGTATGCGACCATTATGCGGTCCGCATACACGTTATGCGATTGGATTGTGCGTCGCATAACACCCCTTTAGTTGGGCAGTGATCTGCCCGTGTATGTGACCACTATGCGTTCCGCATACACGTTATGCGATCGCATAGTGCGTCGCATAACACCCAATTTCTGGAAAAATTAAGTTCTTTCAAATCCCGGGGTATTTTTACAAAACCAAGGTCCAATATAAGGGTTTACTCAGAGATATCGACTCGGGGACTTATTCGGACGTTATTTTAAGCAAGAAAATTTTACGGGTCTTAACACTAGTGAAGCATAAACTCAGGAAATTCAATCCTGATATGAGTCTGAAAATCAAGGAGGAGGTTACTGAGCAAATCAAGGCCAAGGTCCTTAGAGTGGTTGAATACCCAACTTGGCTAGCCAATATTGTGCCAGTTCCAAAGAAGGATGGGAAGGTCAGAGTTTGTGTCGATTATCGGGATCTCAACAGAGATAGCCCAAAGAACGATTTCCCACTTCCAAACATACACATCTTAGTCGACAATTGTGACAAGCATAAACTCCAGTCCTTTGTAGATTGTTTCGTCGGTTACCATCAGATTTGGATGGACGAAGAGGACGCTGAGAAAACGGCTTTCATTACACCCTTGGGGGTGTACTACTATAAGATGATGTTGTTCGGCCTAAAGAACGTTGGGGCCACCTATATGAGGTCCATGACTACCATCTTCCATGACATGATACACAAGGAGATCGAGGTATATATGGATGACGTCATCATTAAATCCAAGAAAGCCACGGATCATATAGCAGATTTGAGGAAATTCTTCAATAGATTGCGGAAGTATTGCCTGAAATTAAACCCCGCAAAGTCTGCATTCAGGGTTCCTGCCGAAAAGTTACTTGGGTTCATCATCAGCCGCTGAGGGATATAATTGAATCCGTTAAAGGTCAAATCCATCCAGGATCTACCACCACCAAAGAGTAAGAAGGATGTAATGAGTTTTCTGGGACGACTAAACTATATCAGTCGTTTCATAGCCCAGTCCACAGTTATATGTGAGCCAATTTTCAATATGTTGAAGAAATATGATGCGACTAGTTGGACCGAAGATTGTCAAAAGGCTTTCGACAAGATCAAGGAGTACTTATCAACACCACCAGTCTTGGTCCCGCCAGAGCCAGGTAGACCACTGCTACTCTACTTTGCAGTGCTAGATGGAGCTTTCAGTTGCGTTCTAGGGCAGCACGATGAGTCATGGAGAAACAAACAGGCCATCTATTACCTGAGTAAGAAGTTTACTCCATATGAAGCGAGTTACTCTCTGCTCGAGCGTACCTGTTGAGCTCTGACCTAGATAGCTCAGAAGCTGAGGCATTATTTTTGTACTTATACAACGTATCTCATATCAAGGATGGATCCCTTGAAGTATATCTTTCAGAAGCCCATGCCAACTAGCAAGCCGGCTAAGTGGCAAATCATATTGAGTGAGTTCGACATTGTTTATGTGACTCAGAAAGCAGTTAAGGGATAGGCACTGGCAAATCATCTTGATGAGAACCCTGTAGAAGGAGAATACGAACCCCTGAAAACGTATTTTCCCGATGAAGAGGTACTATTCGTAGGGGAAGACATTGATGAGTCCTACGCAGTTGGAGAATGTTCTTTGATGGAGCGACAAATTTCAAAGGAGTCGGCACTGAAGCTGTCTTGGTATCGGAAACTAGCCAACATTATCCGGTATCTGCAAAATTCAAATTTCCTTGCACCAACAATATAGCGGAGTATGAAGCTTGCGTACTAGGACTCAACATGGCTATTGACATGAATATTCAGGAGCTGCTAGTAATAGGTGATTCAGATTTGTTTGTGCACCAGCTACAAGGGAAAATGGCCACCAAGAATTCCAAGATATTGCCATATTTGCACCATGTGCAGGAATTGAAAAAAGGGTTCACGAAGATAGAGTTTCGGCATATCCCCAGGGTTCAAAATGAGTTCGCCGATGCATTGGCCACTTTGTCATCAATGATCCAGCATCCATACAAGAACTTCATTAGTCCTATCCCAGTAAGGATCCATAGCCAGCTGGCATATTGTGCTTATGTTGAAGAAGAAATGGACGGAGAAGTTTGGCCAAAACCAATCAACTCAGATGCAGTCAAGCGATACTATGTGTAACTGTTTATGTTTTTCGCAAATGATGTAAATTGAACTACGTTCGACCTGATTCCCATTTAATAGGGGATACGTAGGCAGCCTTGTGGGTTCGGTCACAATTCAATAAATTTTTTATTTTCCCCACCATCAGAACCTTCAAAATTCTGAAGCAAGTTCAGCCGATCACAACATATACAACATTCATAAATGTTTGTCCATCTAACTGGGGCAGAATTTTGAGGAGGACCCTCAAAATTCTACAGCAAGAGAATTCCCAATGTCTCGGATCGTGTCACAGTCACTGGTTCATCTAACCAATTTCTAAAAAATATATTTTTACAACTATGCATGCTTGCTTTTGAAATAACTCTATTTAGCAAACGCTACCCCCAACAATTTGAACATGATCTTAAGACCAAGAAAAGCAAGTCAAGAAAGCCGACGGAGGCACGAACTGACCTCCCCCTTACCGAACTCACGATTTTTCTTTGAATGTAAGAACAAGGAATATGCACACCTCGAAGTCACAACTTTCAATGATACTGAATCCACTTCTATCTAAGAAATACTCTGCTATCATTTGCTATTTGTTCTATTTGCATGGGACTAAGCCCTGTCCCAAATCTTGCATGAGGCTAAGCCCTGCCTCCATATTTGCATAAGACTAAGCTCTGCCTTCAGTTTGCATGGGACTAAGCCCTGTCCCAAATCCTGCATGAGGCTAAGCTCTGCCTATCTATCTGCATAAGGCTAAGCCCTGCCTCCATATTTGCATGAGACTAAGCAATGTCTCAACCTTGCATGGGACTAAGCCATGTCCCGAATTTCTGCATGAGGCTGAGCTCTGTCTCAATCTTGCATGAGGCTAAGACCGACCCCTCTATCTGCATAAGGCTAAGCATTGCCTTCTATTTGCATGAGACTAAGCTCTGTCTCAATCTCGCATGAGGCTAAGCCCTACCTCTCTATCTACATAAAGGCTAAGCTCTGCCTTCAATTCGCATGGGACTAAGCCATGTCCCAAATCTTGCAAGAGGCTAAGACCTGCCTCCTTATTTGCATAAGGCTAAGCACTACCTTCACTTTGCATGGGACTAAGCCTTGTCCCGAACCTTGCATGAGGCTAAGCCTTTCCTCTCTATCTGCATAAAGGCTATGCTCTGCCTTCAATTTGCATGGGACTAAGCCCAGTCCTGAATTTTTGCATGATACTAAGCTTTGTATCAATCTTTGCATGGGACTAAGCCTTGTCCCGAATCGTGCATGAGGCTAAGCCCTGCCTCCGTATCCACACAAGGCTAAGCATTGCCTTTTATTTGCATGAGACTAAGCCCTGTTTCAATCTTTGCATGGGACTAAGCCCTGTCCCGAACCTTGCGTGAGACTAAGCACTGTCTCCCTTGCATTATTTATTTTCTCTTCTTTCGGGCTAAGCTCTTCCCTCAACATCATACAAGACTAAGCCCTGTCTTGTTGCTCCTAGCATCATGCCTTTGCATATCATGGGTTGAAATATCACCAACATGTCCGAAGGTGTCATAGTCTGAAGGCATCATCCTCATAGCCAGAAGACACCATGTCATGGCCTGAGGATCTCTCAAATTTGCATATCATTATTCAAAGGCGTCATGGTTCAGAGGCGTCATTTTCATGGCCCGAGAACATCATCTCATGGCCTGTGAATCTCTCATTGAACAATTCATGGCCCAGGACATCATGGTCTAAGGACGCTATCCTCAACCGTCCAAAGACAATTCTCATGGTCTGAAGGGAATCTGCATCATGTTTAAATTTATGCACAGAAATATGCTCGTCGTACATATTTACTTGCAGGTGATCCGATGAGCAACTGCCATCCCAACAAAAGCAATCTCACCCCCAGCTCCTTCATACTATCTCAGACTTGACCGCAACCATTTCACTGACCCCAAAATCTTGTGACTGTCCTTGTGGTAACTTCATAGGTATATTCCGCCGATGAATCTAGAACTACACACGACCTGATTCCTGTAAAACCAGGGATATGTAGGCAGCTCGAAAATCGGAGTGCGACCTAAGTCTCATCCTACTCGGTCAAAATTGGCCATCATATCTTTACCCGACAACTCTTTCATCCTTCCCGGATAAATACGGGCAACTGTTGATACCCAATTTTTCCCTATAATATTTTTTAAATGCATATATACCTTCAAAACTATGCATTAGCATCAATTAATATTTTTCCATAATTTCTGCATTTTTAAGGATTTTTTATTATTTTATCTCAGTATTTTTATTATATAAATAATTAATAATTACATTACAAAATACTTTACAATAATTTCATGGCTTAATTTTACTGTTTATATTCAAATTAAGCCTAATTATTTCACAAATGGCCATATTTACATTTTTGGGGTTACAATTGCAATAACTTTGCAATTATAACCCATGCATGCACTATTACATTACTTTACCAGAAAATAGCTTGTTGTATTTTTAAAACCTTTTTATACATAAAAATCATTTTTACAATTTGTTAATTATTTACAAACTATTTATTAATTGATTGGGTATTTAACAAATAGACCTTTTAATTCCTTTAATTTTCCGAACCTAACCCACTTAGTACCAGCCCAAACCCCTCAATACACCAGCCCAATTCACCCCTAAGACCAATCTGCCTACCCGACCCAATAAACCTCTCTCCAATGGTGGTCGTTGATCTTTTAGAACAACGGTACACGTTAATACTTGCCTTTTTAATTCCTAACCCAACCCTAACCCCCTCATTTCTTTTCACTCTGTCGTCATCGTCTGACCTAATCTCTCCATTCTCTCTCGACCCCCCGCCCCCACCCACCCAACCCTATTTGCCTTCACCGGCAAAAAGATCCTATCTATGGAGATTCTAAGTATTCTCCGACCATTACTAGCCTCCTACACCCCCTGGTTGTTGATTGCATGGGTTCTTAGAAGAATCTCAATGAGATTCGACTTGATTCTTTGTCCAAAATTTGATTGCAGGCCTGTCTAGAGCCATTCTTGTTTGTGAGTACTGATTTCCTTCCGTTTTTAGTTTGAATCTATGACTTTTATTTGAGTTTCTTTCATCTTTGTTATTATTAAAACCCTAGTTCTACAAATGCTTGAATCTGCTCAGATCTTTGTAGATCTGAAACGATTCGAGCATTATTTCGTGTTTTCCCTCGAAAATCTTTTGTTTTAGTTAACTGCTTCGATTTTATTTACTCTTTTCTGAAATTAGGGTTCGTCCCAGATTTTCTTCAAAAGGTTGTTTTTAACTTTCAAGTGTTTGATTAATTTTCGCGTATATGCTTAAACCCAAGATGTTTTTATTTGTGACACTAATTTCTTCAATTTTTTCGTTTTTATGTTTATTTCTGTGAACCAGTTGTATTGACTGATTCTATTTAGGATTTTAATAACTCTTTCCTATTAAAACTAGTATTCTTGGGATTTTTTATTTATTTCCTTATTTATGACCTTGATTAATTTTACTTGCCTTAATTAGATTATCAATATAGTTTGGGGATTTGACTGACTCCCTATATGGTATGATATTGATTTCTTGCCTTAGTTGAGCCCCAGTTCTGACAGTTAACTGATTCTCCCCAATTTAAAGGGTCTTTTCCGGATTTCTCTTTAGGAATTGATTCCATAATTGGCTGATTGATTTTAATTAATTTACAAACTGTGATTTCCTCTTTACCTTATTTTTTTTACTCCCTAAGTTCTATATATACACTCACATTCTGCTTCTTAAAGACACGAACAATTGTTCACAAAATAACACACTCACACACATACATTTCTCTCATCTCTCTGCTACTTGTGTTAATTGCTTGTCTAGCCGGCTAAAAGCCAAGGCTATACTATTGAATCCTGCATACCTTTCATCTCTTATTTGCTTTCCTTCAACTGGTATGTTTCTATTCCTAATGTCATTATGAAGTCTGAACATGTATGTTCTCTTCTGCTATATTTCTGTTAAGCCCATGTACCTAGTCTAATTACTTATGTACATAATTCTTTATTCTTTCTTGTATATTGCTTTGATCATCATGATTAAGTTTCATTCTTTCTTGTTTGTCACCCTAATCAGCATGTTTAAGTCTCATTCTGTTTAAGTTTTAATATTTCATGTTTATTTCTCTAAACCAACAAACTTACTTCTTTGTTTAAGTTTCAACATTCCTTGTCTATTGCTTTAAGCCAGCATGTTTACTTTTGATGTCTAAGACTCTCACTTTTCCATTAACCTCAATTGGTGGGATCAATTTTGTCCTCTCTATGAACTGATTAGCATGACTACTTTTACATTACACTTCTATGTTTCCATGTCCATTGCTTTGAGTCAGTATGCTTACCTCTATAGTTATGTATGACTGTTAAACTTGAGTGATTCATGTCTAGACCCTAAATCAGTATGTCCTAGTGAATTATTTTCTACCCCATGCCTGCTCTATGCTTCTGACTAGCATGCTTCCCTAACACCCTGTTTCTATGTGCTCCTGATTCAAGATTCTTGTGTTCCCAACCCCTGCTCCTTTTTTGTGTAATTGCTTGTTCTCAACATGCTATATGCTCATCTAAGAATGACTACTAAACTGAGTTGAGTCTGGACAATATGAAGCTTTGTGTGAAACCTTGTGACTGTGTTTCCTACTTGCTGTTGTTTGCTGAATCTTTTCTAGAATATTTCTAAATTGTTTTCACTCCTAATATGTTTTCATTTATAAACCATTTTCACTCCCAAACTATTTTCACTTCTCAACTATTTTTACTTCTAAATTGGTTTCATTTCTGATCTGTTTTCTTAAAATCATTCCTACTCTTTCACGCACTCCCACTCCTACTCTTAGAATACTTAGTATTCTGCCCCTCCAGTGTGTGTACTGCCTAGGAATCCATGAGATTCCTCTGAACTCTGGCACACTAGGGCTGGCCCTTCCACACTACACAAAAACTACTTCTCTTAAAAAAGGGTCTTAGTGTGAGCATTGCCCGGGGTCCCTGAGGCCCTTGGGAACTTTAACGCACCAGGACACTCTCTTGGACACTATGAGATATGGTACTTTGGGATTTGGTTGAAGGTCTGGTCATCCAGGTTTATTTTGGGCCTATTCAGGCTCCCTATAGTATAGTATTATTTATTCTGTAATTCATTTATCGAATGGTCTGTAATAATAATTCTTGTAAATAGATATTAGGGATATTAGTAAAATGGGAGGGACTTCTATATATATTTTGGGGGGAAACTGGGTAGAAATCATGCTCTTAGGATTATTATTATGAGTATTTGCATTAGAAATCATGCTCTTAGGATTATTATGATTATTTGCATTAGAAATCATTCTCTTACGATTATTATGGTTATTTGCAATAGAAATCATGCTCTTAGGATTATGATTATTATTTGCTTGCATTAGAAACCATGCTTTTAAGATTGTCTTGTGCACTAGAAGACATGTTATAGGTGCATCATTCTCTTATTTGCATTAGAAATCACACTTTAAGACTTTTATTGAACTCGCCTAAATACCATTCATATATCGCATAAAATCAGTAGCAACCATGTCTATAAGAGTAAGTTTAAAAGCAGTCCCAACACCTGACTTTTATTGAACTCGCCTAAATACCATTCCTATATCGCATAAAATCAGTAGCAACCATGTCTATAAGAGTAAGTTTAAAAGCAGTCCCAACACCTGACTTTTATTGAACTCGCCTAAATACCATTCCTATATCGCATAAAATCAGTAGCAACCATGTCTATAAGAGTAAGTTTAAAAGCAGTCCCAACACCTGACTTTTATTGAACTCGCCTAAATACCATTCCTATATCGCATAAAATCAGTAGCAACCATGTCTATAAGAGTAAGTTTAAAAGCAGTCCCAACACCTAGATAACATGTTTACAGAGATGAATGTATAAAATCAGTTATGTAATGTTCAGCACCTATACAACATGCCTATAGGACATAATGAACTCAAACTGCCTGTTTAAAATCGCTTGTTAGTATTAAGACTCTGATTAAGAATTAGATATCATATTTATAGGGCATCTCATATCCACACCTAGGCAAGACTGTAGGATAATTAAAATCTTGCAAATTGTAAAACTATGCTTTGCTTAACTATTTACGAACTACTCAGATTCAGCAAGTCCTAAAATCAGTAGGCAAACTGATTAGGTCTCTACTACCCCGCTTTAGCACAATGTTGCATATATTCTGTTTGTCATGATCACCTAGATATCCTGCTTTAGGACTCTTAAAGTATCTGAAATACTGTTATTTGAGACGTGCAATTGACTACTTATTTGTGGAGGTAAATGTGAGCCCCCTGAATTGTTCCTTTACCTGACAGTCCAGCTTGTTTTAATTGTCGCTTAGATTTTATCCTTTTAATCACTTTAGAAGAGTCTAGAGCAGACTTAATTAGAGGTCCTAAACACCTCCAGGGCCATAAGATAGGGACGGGTAATGCACGTATAGAGTACGCTTAACTAGAATAGGTTATATAACCACTAAGGGGAGGGTAATTGGGTAGTAAAGAATATGATGCCCTGTGCGCTAATGCGACGTGTAACCCCTCTAGTTGAGGAAGTTTTACCGAGTATTGCACAGATCTGATCCTATAGGATAATAAACCTAGGACATCCTTTATTCTTGTTTTAATAATACCTATGTGTTCAAACTGCTTTACCTGCTTAATGACTAATTCACAAAATGAGTTTGGCTGGGACCTACCGTTATGGACCTCGAGGAGTGCCTAACACCTTCCCCTCAAGGTAATTTCGAGCTCTTACCCAATCTCTGATAATGTAAACCTGATTCATGAGTTATTTGCATTAGGTGCCCTAACGCACCTTAAATCCGTTAGGTGATGACTCTTCAATCTCCGTACCCCTTTCCCAAAAGGAAATGAGTTGGCGCATCCCGATCCCACCAAACAACACAAAATCCTCCCTTATTCCTCTGTAACAATAACAATAACAGTAAATAATATATATATATATATATATATATATATATATATATATATATATATATATATATATATATATATATATATATATATATGTATATATTGTGATGACCCAAAAGGTCATCTTATGTAAATTAAATTATGACTGTGTTCCGAGGCCCTGAAAGCCTCTGTTAATCTCACCTCGATTTGTGTGCGCAACCCGGGCGCGTAGCCTGGAAGACTTTATGAGAAAACTTGATAAAGAGTGGAATTTATGATAATTAATTGAATAAAGTTGACTTTGGTCAACATTTTGTAACGGACCCGGACCCGTGATCTGGCGGTCCCGGAAGGTCCGTAGGAAAATATGGGACTTGGACGTATGCCCGGAATCGAATTCTGAGGACCCAAGTCCGAGAAATGAATTTTTAAAGAAAATTGTTTTCTGAAAATAATAAAGGCTTATGAAAATGAACCTCGATGTGAAACCTGTACTGTCGGGCCCGTATTATGGTTCCGGAGCCCGGAACTGGTTCAATATATGTTATTTAAGTTATCTCTGAAAATTTGGTAAGAAACGAACTTGATTTGACGGGTTTCGGATCAAAATGGGAAATTTAGAGTTAATGAAGTTTTGAGCATTTTCATAGATTTTGAAATTTGGTTTGGAATGTGATTTTATCTTACCGAGGTCCGAATGAAATTCCGAGTAGAATAGGCCGGTCAGGCGCGTTGTTATAGAAATCAAGAACTTAGGAATCCTTAAGTTTGATCCTAGGGGTTTTAGGGTGATTTTGGATTTAGCGTTGTTTTGGGTGTTCCGAAGGCTCGAGCGAGTCCGTATTAAGGACTTGATGGTATATTTTGACGGGGGTTCGGGTGGGCCCAGGTGCCTCCCGAACACCACACGAGGCCAAAAACCAGCTAAAGATGCAGCTGGTGCACCTGATATGGTGTGACCGCAGGTGCGGTTGCCCAGCCGCAAGTGCGGGACCGCTCATGCGGTCCGAGCCTCGCAGGTGCGAGCCTCGCAGGTGCGAAGGTTCCGCAGGAGCGGAACCGCAGGTGCGGTCTCCAGCTCCGCAGGTGCGACCCCAGCCCCTCTAGCCCAATTCCGCAGGTGCGAACCCCAGCTCGCAAGTGCGAGACCGCAGGTGCGGTCCTCGAGCCGCAGGTGCGGAACCCCTGTAGGACAGGCAGTGAAATTTCATTTAAAACACGGGATTGAGTCATTTCTTCCATTTTCCATCTTCTTCCTTGTGTTATTTGAGAGCCTCCAAGAGGGCCTTCAACCTAGTATTTGAGGTAAGTAAATTCCCTATCTAGCATTAGTTTCAAACATTAATTCCTAGTTAAATTCCCTACTAAATTATCCAAAATCATAGAATTAGGTAGTAATTTTAGGGCTCTTGAGGATTTTGTGATTTTCCATTTTAGGCCATGCATTCAAGTAGAAATCATACCTTAATGATCCTTAGGCTATGGGTGAGTGATCCCTTCAAGAATTTTCGGGATTTGAACATGCGGGACCGGGGTTGGAATTTGGGAATTCTTCAAGAATTGCAATTTTATTGAATAACTAGGATAATTTCCCGCATTGTGCATGCATTGATATTATTGTATACCTTTTGGCTAGTTGCGAGCCCTCGGGTGTAGAGTTCGGAGTTTCGGGTGCAATTGTGGTCCGAAGGGTAGATTTGACACGAGGTGAGTCTCCTTTCTAACCTTGTAAGAGAGAATTGTCCCCATAGGTAATGTATATGCTATGTGTATACTGTTTGGGGGCTACGCACGCACCAAGTGACGAGAGTCCATACGTAGCGGCTAACATTGTTATGTCCGGGTAGTTAGGCCCACATCATGTCTTATATGCTTCCTCGTAATGACTTATATGCTTCCTTGTAATGTTTTATATGATTCATTGTGACGCCATATGTACTATGAGATCATGTTTTTTATAGTATTGTCCCTCTGAGGATTTATGGAAAATTGTTGAATTGAAAGGAATTTGTTTTGAAAAGGATTTGTAATATATATGGGATCAGGTCGTACGCCACAGCGGAGTTGAAAAGTATTTTTAATACATATGGGATCGGGTCGTACGCCACTGCGAATTTAGAAGGTTCCTTATGGAAGCGGGTCGTACGCCACGGCGGATCTAAGACTTGGTGATTATTGTTTCGTTTCGGTGGTACTACCCTTGAAAGTATATTATTGCTTAACTCAGTATTTGTTTGGGTCTCTGCTCTTGATATGTACTTGTTGCTTATTTCCTGACATGCCTAATGTATTTCATTATATTCCATCATATGATATTACTGGTTGGACCTTAGTGAGTATCGAGTCGACCTCTCGTCACTACTTCTTCGAGATTAGGCGGGATACTCACTGGGTACATATTTATTTTAATATGTACTCATGATGCACTTTTGTAGTTTACTGTACAGGTACTGAGGCCGGTGCTTCTGGTTATTGTACCAGATAGAGCCTGAGCTAGTGGACTTGACTTCACGGTGAGCTGCTTCCTCTGGCGCTCCCCAGCAGCATCCTAGAGTTTCATTTACTTTTGTTATTTTTCCCCGTCTATTTCATCCAGAATGTGGATTTGTATATATTATCATCTTTTGTATATTCCGTTAGTATGCCCATGATACTCATGATACTAGTTCCTGGCACACACGTAGTGTATATTTTAGGTTTAGGGTTGTATAGGCTTGCATATGCTCTATTTTGGCCATGTAGTGTTATGATTTTTTTTTTCACATCAAGTTATCATCATGTTTAATTGTTTAAAATTGGTAAGTATTGACTTGCTTAATCAAATGGGAAGGGTAACACTTAGTGTAGTTTATATTGGCTTGCCTAAACCCGTCGTTGGGCATCATCACGGCCTAGATTAGGATTATGGGTCGTGACAACGTGGTATCAGAGTCCTAGGTTCACGTAAGTCTCACGAGTCACGGGCAGGCTCAGTAGAGTCTTGCGGATCGGTACAGAGACGTCTGTACTTATCTTCAGGAGGCTATGGGGTGTTAGGAAACTTCCCTTTATTCATATCCTGTCGTGCAATCTATGATGTACTCAAACTTATTCTTCTATTCTCTCACATATGGTGAGGATGCGTGCATCCGACGTTTCTGGTCCGGGAGATGCTGCTGCCCCCGCCGCCTGAGGTCGGGGTAGAGGCAGGGATGGAGCACCTGCTCGAGGTAGGGGACGAGGGCGTCCCAGAGCTACGCCAGTGGCACCACCAGAGGACCCTATTATGGAGGAGCGGGATGAGGTGCCTCCAGTAGCACCTGCTCCAGTGGATTTCATGAAGGGGCCAGGCTTCCAGGAGGTCATGGGTCGTATGCTGAGGTTCATGGACACTATGTCCCAGGCTGGTTTATTTCCAGCCGACCATTCTACTTCTCAGGCGGGAGGGGGAGTCCAGACCCCTACCGCTCAGGCCACAGGTCAGGCAGCAGCAACACGTCATACCCCGGGCACACCGCCCGTGGGTGGGGTTCAGCCCGTAGTAGCAGCCCCAAAGCCCAGGCCAGTTGGAGAGGGTGACCAGCAGAAGATGTTGGATAGATGGACCCGACTTCGCCCTCCAGTCTTCGGGGGTGAGCGAGGTGAGGATGCTCAGGATTTCATTGATAGGGACAGACTGCACAACATGAGGATTTTGGAGTCTCATGGAGTGGATTTCACCATATTTCAGTTGGAGGGCAGAGCTCGCAGGTAGTGGCAGTCATATATTCTCAGCAAACCAGCAGATTCTCCTCCTATAACTTGGGATCAGTTCGCTCAACTATTTCTAGACAGATACATTCCACCTTCTGAGAGGGAGGATCTACGGGGTCAGTTTTAGCGACTAGAGCAGGGGCAGACGTCCGTGACTGATTATGAGGCTTGATTTTCTGAGTTATCCCGCCATGCTTTTATGATATTGCCTACTGATGCCGAGAGGGTGCGGCGGTTTAAGGCAGGCTTGCATCCAGGTATTAGGGCCTCTATGGCCCGAGAGGTGGAGATGGGTACCCCCTACCAGCTTGTAGTCGAGATAGCTCGACGGATTTAGGGGTATCGGGTGAGGAGCAGGGAACAGGGTCAGCAGGGTCAGCGGGACAAGAGGGCCAGGTTCTCAAGAGAGTTCAGAGATGCTTCAGCTAGGAACAGAGGTCAGTTCGGGGGTGGTCAGCCCAGCAGACTTTCATATTCAGCACCCCCACTACCCCCTCGAGGTGGTTCAGCGAGGCCTCAGTTCGGCGCTATGCCAGAGCGTTCCTATCGTCCTCCAGCCATCCAGAGTGCACCCAGCGGATATTCCAGTCATCAGAGATCCTCTAGTTCCTATTTCAGTGCCTTACCAGAGGGTTCACATCGCCCTCCGGCTATTCAGGGTTCTTACTCTTTAGGGCAGCGGGCTGTAGTGCCAGGAGGTTGTTTAGAGTGTGGGGAGTCGGGTCATACATGGAGTTATTGTCCCAGGTATCGGGGCAAGGCAGTGCAGCAGAGTTATCAGCCTAGGAGTTCAGCACCAGCAGTCTGGCCACCTCAAGGTGGAGTACAGGTCGGCAGGGGTCGTCCTAGAGGGGGAGGCCAGTCAGGAGGAGGTCATTTAGTTCCTGTTCACTCTGGGGAGTTCAGTCTTCCGAAGCCTCAGCCAGATTCTATGCCATTCCGACCAGATCACATGCAGTGGCCTCAGACACCGTAATCACAGGTATTATCTCAGTATATGGTAGAGAGGCTTCGGTACTATTTGATCCAGGATCCACGTATTCATATGTTTCAGTACTATTTGCTCATTTTCTGGATGTCCCTCGTGAGTCCTTGGGTTCTCCTATATATGTGTCCACTCCTGCGGGCGATTCTGTGGTGGTAGACCGGGTCTATCGGTCTTGTGTGATCACTTTCTGTGGTTTCGATACCAGAGCAGATATGTTATTGCTGGATATGATTGTTTTGAGGTTATCCTAGGCATGGGTTGGCTATCTCCTTATCATGTTGTGTTAGATTGCCATGCCAAGACAGTCACTTTAGCCATGCCTGAGTCGCCTAGGCTAGAGTGGAAAGGTTCTTCAGTTAGTGCCTCCAGCCGGGTCATTTCCTTCATGAAGGCTTGGCACATGGTCGAGAAGGGTTGTTTGTCTTACCTTGCTTATGTGCGGGACAACACCGCCGAGTATTCGACCATTGATTCAGTGCCGGTGGTACGAGAGTTTTTCAGATGTATTTCCTTCAGATCTTTCAGGCATGCCTCCAGATCGAGATATTGATTTCTGTATTGATTTAGCTCCAGATAGTCAGCCTATTTCCATTCCCCCGTATCGTATGGATCCTAAGGAGTTGAAAGAGTTAAAGGAGCAACTTGAGGAGTTGTTGGCTAAGGGGTTCATCAGGCCGAGTGTGTCGCCGTGGGGTGCTGTAGTCCTATTTGTGAAGAAGAAGGATGGGTCTATGCGGATGTGTATCGATTACCGCCAGATGAATAAGGTTACTATTAAGAATAAGTATCCTCTGCCGCACATCGATGATTTATTTGACTAGTTGCAGGGTGCTCGTGTGTTTTCCAAGGTTGATTTGAGATC